>JAHBMJ010002838.1:0-15483 GCA_018398765.1 Chromera velia
CTCTCCCTCTTTCTCTCTCTCTCTCTCTCTCTCCCTCTCTCTCCCTCTCTCCCTCTTTCTCTTTCTCTCTCTCTCTCTCTCTCTCTCTCTCTCTCTCTCTCTCTCTCTCTCCCTCTCTCTTTCGTTCTCGTTCTCGTTCTCATATTGTGTCTGTCTGAAGGAGGGAAGAGAAGCAAAATTGTCTGCCTATTTGTTTTGACTGTCTGTCTTTCTGTTGATCAGTCGGTCTCGCGATCTGTTGGTGCATGCGGAGGTTGCTGTCCAGGGTGCAGAGTACTGTGAAATGATTTGAGATTCCGAAGCACATAGTAGAATTGACACAACCAGGGCATGCACATGTGCACGTACACATCTAAATAAGCTTACGAATCCAAACTGTCCGCATGCAGGCGCAGTGTACAAAGCCTTCGACAAAGAGACACAGAAGCACGTGGCCATCAAGAAAGTGACCGACCCCTTTCTCCTTGGCCCTGACGATGGTGCGAGAGTGACACTGGAGCTGGAGGCGATGTTAAAAGCAGAAGAGTGCCCGCAGATTGTCTCCCTGCTGAACGTACCAATGCCAGACGAGGAGGAGATTGAGGTCCGTCTGTCTCCCTGTCTCCATTCACTGTTCGATAGGCGCTAAGAGGCTTGTATGGCACCGATGCATGTTCCGTAAAGAAACCGAGCACGTGTTGTGGCGGGAAAGCATGGATATGGCAATTGAGAGAGAAAGACGCTGAGAGGAAACAACCAAACCAGAGAACCGTACCTTTCAAAATAGAAGTAAAATTCAATGAAATTCAATGCGGGAAGATCAAATGGTAGGTATATTTGATTGAATCAGTCGTTCCGATGGAAAGCTCAGAGGCTCAGAGGGGCTTTGCACGGAGAAACAAAAGATTCGAATTCTCAATTGCTTGATGTTTCTGCGCAGGACATCTTCATTGTGATGGAGCTGATGCCAGGCAGTCTCAAGTCTCTGCTGAAACGGAATTATGAGCCCGTCTCTCTCGAGTGTGAAAAGTTGTTGATGCTGGACCTGCTCTTAGCGTTTCGGTACATCCACGAGAATCTCCATCTTGAGTACCGAGACCTCAAAGCAGACCACTGCTTGTACAACGGACTCGATGATTTGAGTACTTGCACTCTCAAACTCTGGTCAGTCTGTTTGGGTCGTGCTTCTCTCCACAATGGTCGAGTAAACAAGACTCTGGCTCTCAATTTACCGGCCTGGTCCAGTATGCAAAGTGCCAGACACTTTGCGCACTATCTTGCCTGGAATTTAACCTTTGAATAGACTAAGTCTGTGTCGATCCTTTTCTTCTGCATGTGCTGACTGCTAACGGCATTTGCTTGTCTAATCATTATGTGGCCACTGGTCAAGGCATCCTTACATCCAGTGGCCCCGGCCGTCACGTGGCACTGACCACACACAGAATTAAACGCACATACACGGGAATGGGTATGGGTATGAATGTAGAAGTAGGCGATTCGATCAGCCTCATGCAGGAAAGGGGATACGGAGGAGGGTCGAGGGAATTGGGAACTAAAAGGACTGCCTTGCATGTGGGGAAAGTTTTGAAGAGATGAGGAGTCAGGGAGAGGAGGCGGCAACATTTTCAGCCTTCCCGAATGAAGCATTTTCTCATGCATCACTCACCAATGCATGCCGGAAGTGTCTTTCTAACAATTTCTCTTCCGTTTGGAAATCGATTCTGCGGCGACATGGGTCTTCTGAACAGACTCGGTTCCTCGGCATCTTGGCCTCGTAGTGGCGGCATGGGAGAGATGGAGCACCTGGCCCCGGAGAAGCTTTTGCGTTTTGGTTTGAAAGGCATGTGGACCTCCCACCCCAGCACCGCAAGTGACTGCTGGTCAGTTGAATCGATCAGGCTTTTGCATCCTCATGGGTGGACAGCTGCTCATGCAAACAGATCGAGGGAGTCTAGCAACTGCATGGTGTCTGCTCTTTTACTTGCATGTTGGTTGCGCTTTCGTTGGGGGGTCACCGTGTAAAGAAAGAGACTGCTTGAGTTTTGCAAAGCCGGCTGACTTGTGGTACGCCTTTTGAAATTCATTCATTTGCGTAAAAAGTTCATGGTAGTGAAATTGTATGCTTAATTTGCGCAGGTCGCTTGCCACTGTGATGTGTTAGTTCAAACTCCGGATGATCGACCTGAGAGACCCTTCTGCTCGCACAGAGGAGGAGAAGAAGCTCTGGCCTGCCCCCAAGCCTCTGTTCAAGAGCCCCTTTGTGTTTCCCATCGACACGGATAAGGATCTTTCGAGGACAGGCGCGCTTGTTGTCAACGGCCTTGCGGAAAGCTGGAGAGATTCGTCAGCTGACGAGATTGGCCGTGGAATGACCGCTGAGGGCGCTGCAATTCTTAAGTGCGTCTGCATGCAAGTCTTGTGCGAACATGCCTTGAACAACACTGTATTCAATCCAGACGGCCTTGCAACCCCTCTTTTTTGACCACTTGAAATTTGTTCGGAAAAATTGTCATTTCCTCTTTTTAATCCAAGTTGAATCTGTACCCCCCCTGTTTTGAATTTGGGCGTCTGTTGACTCTGAGTCAGTGAGTGACCATCGGAACAACTGCAGTCTCCATTTAAAAGAGAACTGGGGGGAACACTGAGTAAATTGCATCGAGTAAATGTGCTCAAACAGGGCCTCTGAACAACGTCATTCCGCATTTCAGCTCCTGTTCGCTCCTTCAGATCATCCTATCCGGCTTGCATGCCTCGCACTAGGCCTCGCACGTCGCTGAATCCTCTCTTTGGTACTTAACTGAGTCCGACCTGAATGAATTTAATTTTGTCAACCCATTAACAACGTGTGCAGCCACTACGCAACCCTGGACCAGGACCAAATGAACCGCGTGTTCAATCTGATTGGAACTCCAACTTTGGAGGACATAAAGAAGCGCAACTACGACCCCCTTGCACAACAGTCAGTCTCCGCCGGTCTGTGCAAGTCCTAGCGATGCAAGATGCTGCTAAGGAGGCTGGCTTTGAGGGACGTACTGCGACGTTCCTGCATACCACATTTTTCCTGTTCAAAATCGGTGTTAATCCCCGCAGCCACAGGCAGACAGAGAGCGTCAGATTGAGAAAAGAAGTGTTGACGCTCATCAAACGTATGTGCAATCCTGTATTTCAAATTTTTGACCTTCGTTTTTGACCCGCATGCTTTGCAGCTACCTGACGCTCTTCAAAAGCCGCCCCCCTTCCTTCGAGGCGGCTTTTTCCAAGGCAGACGGGGACTTCATTGACCTCATCAGCCGTGTGATGAGGTTTGTGCCGTCTGAGCGTTTGGGTGTCAGAGAGATGATCGATCACAAGTACTTCGATGATGTGAGACACCTGAGGACTGTTCCGGAGGCACAGGAAGCAAAGGAGGTGAGTGGGCAAAAACAAGGTCGGGCCTTTGCCTCTCGTGGGCCTTCACATGAGAGTGAATACAGTACGTGCTCTTGCTGCTTTTAATTCTGCGTTTAAATTGCCTGTTGCTTTCTTCAAAGTTGTCTCCTGTCAATGACATGCGTTCACTTGCTGATACCATTCTACGGGTCTACCTGTCGGTCTGAATCAAGAGCATTTCGAAGTCAATTCTTCCTTTTTCGTCTGTTCTTTGTGCATCTTTTCAGCCCGCCCTAGAGCCCGCCTCGCTGTTCACATTTGATTGTGTACCCACTTTTTGTGTAAAGGTGTGTATGTGCTCGCGTGTCTATGTATCTGCACATGCACTTGCCACTAGCTGTGCATCAAAGTTCATTTCTGAAATGGCTGCATGCCGGGATCTGACCATCACTACACCAAGTGTACGTATTGCACCTTCACATCTATTTGGCGAAACCATTGCTTGACTTCCTCACCGTTCCTCACCAACGAGCTCATCAACTCGCCAGACCGATTCGAAAAATGACGTACATATTTTGTTTCTGATCCTGCTTTAGAGAACCCCTCGTTGACAATGTGTCTGGCTCGTGCATGAATGTATGGTATTGCAGCTCGCATTCTCCAGTTTTGACTCGTCTCCTTCCGATCAGATGGTCCGACAAGCCCTCCAGAACGTGATAAAAAAGTTCTCTTCGGCTGGCGAGGCTTCATCTTCTTCTTCTTCTTCGGCTGTACCAGTGGACCCGCGGGGAAGTGATCGGTGAAGGGCGGAAGGAAGTGCTGCACACGGTGAAAGGACTAGGTCCCACAGGGAAAGTAATGGAGGGCGAGAGACGGGGGATGGGGGGATCGAGACGTGTCCATTGTGGCATTTGGACGCGTGTGCGCTGGGAGTCGAGAAATTTTGGGGGGTAGAGTCATACTGCAGTGGAGAAGGGGATACATATATGTTGATGCAGGGTTGGGTGTTCGTACCGTAAGGGACGGAATTCAAAGGACCAATAGGCCCTGACTGGCCCTCTGCGGGCCTTTGTTTCTTCAGTGTTCCTCAGATCAGGCAGCTCTCCAGTAATTTGAAAAAAAAACAAAAACGCGCAGTCACCGTGAGAGGCATTGAGACACACATCCTTGTGGACAGGAGAGTAAGGAGACAAGGGTGAAGCCCACACCGTAGAGGGGGGAGTAAGAAAGGAGAGGAAACAGACAGAGAGCGGTGTAATTGATCTTGAGGGAAGGGGCCTTAAGTCGGAAGCACACCTGTCTCCTCTCATTCTCCTCTCGAAGCCACCGTTTTTCTCTAGTTTTCTTTCTACCTGAGACTATTATATCTGTCAACGCTTAATTGCCTAGTTAATTACACAGTTGCCAGTGCAGATGAATTCACATTTCATCAGCTGCGCAGTGGTCAGCTTTTATTATCATCGACGATTATTCAAGTTATACACCTGGTATTACGATGTATTATGCGTCATTGCTAGCGTGCCATCACCAACAGCAAATTTCTAAGCTACTAGCGTTAGTATGCAATGCTATGCATACAATTCCAGCTTATAAGCTAGTAACTTATAAGTTATAAATGTTAAAAATCGGAAGTTCTATTACTGTTCTAACTTTTTATTTATGCCAGTCTATAATAAAACGCAACAAAGCTAAATTCTAGGCTAAATTACGTTAAATGTCATAAGAAAAACAAAAACATAATTATTGAAGTCCCTTAGTATACTGTCGCTATAATTTTACTAATTTGCAGCCCAATTTGCCGGTGACTGAGAAGAAAACGATTCAACCTAGGAATCTTAGGCTAGGATTCAGCTTAAATAAAAATATAATTGATCTTAATTGATCTGAAATAGTTTAAAAAAGATAATAACAAACATAATGTGTTCAAATTACTGAAATTATAATTAAAAGTGTTTTAAAAAAAAAGTTCGATCGTCAGTCAGATCCTGACATATTCTAACGCATAGTCATTTTTATAATTACTGATTTTCGTCGACGTAACGTCGGACGACGTTTTGTCACGCCTGAATTCTCACTATATAAAATTGCCGACTTAGACCGATTTGAACGTGGTGAAACTCAGACGTACGTGCCAGGGCTTAGATAAGTTTGCGACGCTAAGATGACTTAGATAAGTTTGCTACGCCAGGCGCGCCTGCTGAGCTAGTTACTGAGTTCTTTGAACTTCTTTCTTCAAAAAAAGTTAGAGAAATAGTCATTTTCCGAGTTAAAAAGATTAAAGAGTCCCAGAAACAGCCAATCGCCTGCACTACTCTGCACCAAGCGAAAGGCCATTCCATTTGGTTCCAAATTTTTTGTTCCACTCTTCGTATCGTTCTTTCTGGGTCAGGGAGACAGTCGGAAGGACCGCAGCGAGTGCTTCCTCAAAATCTTCCTTTTCCACAGGAGGAGCCTGCATGCATTGCAACGATTGTGTGTGAGAGCGTTTTCGGGTGATTGTGCATACGGGCCAGTCGATTTAATTGCCCATGGAGCGATCGAGAAAACCGACGATCAAATGAATTCGATCCCCTCCTGTGAGCTTATGGACCTAGAAAGAAATGCAGAAAAACAGCACAGCAAAAAGGTGAAAATATCACGCGCGCATCCGCAGCGGATGTGGGCGAATCCAGTCCTCTTGAAAGTGACCGCCAACAGACTGTGCAGTCTGATTCACGTGCAGGAAACTCGCTCCCTTTTCCCTTCCTCATTCCTTAAGCTTTCCCCTTCAAAAGCCGAAAGCAGAAGTAGATAGAAAATGAGGTGATGGCGATGGGGTCTCATCGCAAAAACAGGAGAACACAGCGAAGCAGAAAGCGAATGCGAGAGACAGGGAGGAAAAGAAGGAGAAAAGAAGGGGCAAAGGAGGGACATGCAGCAAAAAGACGCACAAACAAAAAGGCAAAAGGCGTACTTGGAAGATTTCACCAGAGTCGAGGAGATGCCGAAGCTGCAACATGATTGATTGATTGATTCAAAATTCCACGAAGAACTCAACCAGATGCACTCAGTGCATGTCAAGCTGTGCTATCCGATTCGATTCGATTCGTTGAGAATGCAAAGCGCACTCAGATTGAAAAACAGTGCAGAAAGACTCTTTTGGGGCACAAGATTTGAAAAAAATCGCGTTCGATTAGCGATCAGCCAAACACAAAGAAAGATGCTCATTCTTACATAGCAAGAATAAAAAATATAAACTGATCGGAATGTGCCAATCGAGAGAAAAGGCCCCCTCTCTAGATTACAGACCTCCGAAGGCTCCCGACCGGCCGCCAGCCGCCTCACAGGCCCCATTGCTGCCTCCCTACAGAGACTTGAAATGTCGGCACCTGCAGACACGCAGAAAAAATACAGAGGGCCGGCCAGGGGGAGGGGGGAAGAGGGTGATGGAGGTGAACTGTGATGCTCATTTCCGGCAATCTGGTGAAAGTTTGACACTTTTTACCACATCAGATTGTGCTAAACAAGTACAGGCGAAAGTGGAGACAGAGATCCGCACGGACGCACCAACCATCCTACAGCTGACCAGAGAATCTCTCCGTCTCTGCAGCTACCCAGTCCAAGTCCACGTCTCCCTCCACGTCCGTCTCCTTCAAGTGGATCCTCAGCATCTCCCGTCGAGCCTCCAGACACGGAAGAGGGACATATACTCTGAAAAAAGAGAGGGTGGCAAGGAGAAGAGACAAACACGAAGGTGTAGGCAAACGAGAAAAGAAATGGGTGGGGTGATGACATGGATAAGTGGACCGAAAGCTGTAAAACGCAAACACGATCGACTGAAAGATGCAATAAAACTGTCCCCCTCCACAGTGTTTTTCATAATTGTGCACTTGAAGTGCGGCCTTTTTAGTCAACTTGACAGAGAACTTCCTCACTAAATTATGAAGGCAGTCATAGGAGGAGGGAAAGAAGAGGAAGAGGAGAGACAAAGCGAAAGAGCAAGTCCTGCACCGACGCACCGCTTCTCAAGCCGACGCCTCAAAGCATCGTCGATGTCCCTGCATGAAAGAGGAAAAGCAAGGAGACGCTGGAGGTGGGTGTTGAAAGTGTGAGATGGATGTGCGGGTCCAGCTTTTTTTCCCTGCTTCCTGATGTCTCCATCAAGGACATGTAATTGAAATCTTTGCAGGGATCAACTCTTTTTTTGTTCCCATGGGAATATGCTCCCACTGTACACTCTCTCGCCCTCCTCCCGGCACTCATCCCCTGACAAAATCAAGTTGCTTGTCCACCAACAATATAGTATGATTGTGTGCACAAAGGGGGGGAAAAGGGAGGAAAGCCGAGGACAGTAAGAACGGAATTAAGATCGAGATGAGCGACGCATAAACCTCAGACTGGAACGAGTGACAGAATTGGCAGACCAACCCACCAACTGACTGACCAAGGAGCGTTTGTGGCAGCAAGGACTACAACCTGGTCAGCCTGTTGTTCCTTTTTCCTCTCCCCAAACCCGTCACCTTCTCGTCTCCCCTCTCCCCCCCCTGCCACAAGATCGTGCTGCATGTCGGTGCAAATGCCATCCATCTGGGTCAGCAACTCGGCCTTGAATCTGCACACGAAAATCAGAGGACACAATACACACGCGCCCGCCCGCACACACACACACACACACAGAGAGAGAGAGAGAGACAGAGACAGAGACAGAGACAGAGACAGAGACAGAGACAGACAGACACGAGGGAAAGAAAGAGAACCATGATGAAATGTCCTATCCCCATCTTCTCGTTTCCCCCCGCCCCTTCCCCAAGCCTCCAACCGCAGCGGTGCGCACGGACCGTCTGCTGGCCTCATGTTCCGATGACTCCCCTCTTGTCGAGACAAGGGCGTCAGCCTCGTCGATGAACACCACACAGGGGGCCCTTCTCCTGGCAGAGGTGAACAGGGCCCTCACCAGCTTTTCCGATTCTCCTGCATTCATGCACACAATCGGAAACAAGGAAGGAAGGCAGAGAGCAGACATAAAGAAAGTAATTAAGAGGGGTTCTCGACACAGACAGCAAATGCTCAACGGGGGGGAGGACCCAGGTGAATGATCAATTGAGCTCAGAAGAAAGCAAGAAATGGCTCCATCAGTGTGTGCGGATGAAGAGGTGGAGAGAGGGGGCAAGGCAGAAGCACACTCGCCGGAGAAAAGAAGAAACGAGTGCGCTTGCAAGAGAATAACGCACACACACACATACAAACCAATCAACGGACCTCTCCACTTCGAGACCAGAGAAGCAGCAGAGCACGAGTAAAACCCAAGGCCGGTTGTCGCACAGAGAGCTTTCGCTAGTAGTGTTTTCCCTGCAAAAAGAAAGAGAAAAAAATCGGCCGGGCAGCTGATTGTGGATATAATTTGGACCATCTGAAAGGACGGAGTTGACTTTTCAAAGTTGATTGTTCCGCACAAAAACCTGAAGCCGCGGAAAGCAGAACTGTGTCTGATTGGTTTTTGTCATATTATTCTCTCTCACATGAGCTGAAGAAAATGAGTGAGCAGATCTGCTCACCCGTTCCTGGCGGCCCAAAAAGCAGAATCCCCTTTGAGGGCGCCCTCCCGCCCCGAAAGAATTCGGGGACAATCAGAGGGAGGAGTACGTTCTCGTTCAGAATCGATTTCGCATCTCGGAGGCCTCCCACATCAGAAAAAGAAGCTTCTGCACGGGGAGGAAATGGAGCGGGAGACAAGAAAGGTGGCCCTTGATACGAACGATACGGGTGGAATGGGTTGAAAGGGATAAGAAAGCCTGTAGGGAGGAGAGAAACAGTTCGAAATCACGAATTCCACGATTCAAACAGAAGAAGAGAACACGCCTTTCATAAAGTGTCTACAGCAAACAACACGTCACGACGAAAGAATCCAGGAGGGTGCTGCAGAAGGGAAGGGAAAAAAGAAAGTTGTCTGTCGGTGTTGTCACAGAAAAGGAACCATAATCCAAATGCGTGTTCATCCAAGCAGATTGGATGAGCAGGTGAAGGCCACCCAAGGAAGGACTGAGAAAGACATCAAACGAAAAAGGAAACGAAGAAGAAACTCACTTACTTATCATCCCCCCTGATCCCACAAACATGTCTCTCTCAACGCTCTCAATCAACGCTTCTTCTTCTGCAGATTTACTCTCAAAGGCCCCAGACCCCGCCTGCGAAGAACGAGGCCGGACACTCCGCAGAGCGGCTACCGTCTCTGCCGGACCACACCAGGGGCTCGCATGACTCTGCCGCCTTCCCCTCTCCTCCACAGATCTTTGTACACTCCTCACCTCTCCCCCTGTATTCCCTCTATTTACAGGCCCTCCTTCGGCATCACCCCTTACACCCTCCCCTGAACTTTTCAACCCTGACGGCGGCCTTGAAACTTCCACCGCCACCTCCCTCGACACAGACGACGCTGCACTTACCCCTGCAGCCCCCCTCTCTGTCCCCAAAGTGTCCCTTGGAAGAGCGTGAAGGCAAAAGCGACGGATCACAACCTGGCCCTTCCCCTGGAGTCCCATGGCAGGCTGCGGAGGCGCAGGCTGGCCGGGCACAATTGCTTCTGGGTCATTTGGGAAAGGAGGACACAACACTGAAGGAAGAGGCAGGGAGGAAGCCACAACTTCCCCATTAATCCAGACAGACAGCCGGCCTTCGTCAACCCCAGCCAGTAAGTGGAGGCAGAGAGGAGACGATAAAGGAGCAGGCGGGAGCCGTGAAGGGTCTTGTATTGAACGGCTCGTTCTGCTCCCTCCGTTTTGATGCTGTACGGAATCAGGCAAGGGAAATGCGAAGAGCGTGTGGGGTGCTCTCGGTCCCCGATACTCCCGCAGCTCCAGGCGCCTGCACAGAGTGAAAGGAAATGCAAGGGGATGCAAAAGGTTCTGTTCTCTCTCTCGTCTCGGTTTGAATCCCTAAAGGAGCCACCGCCACCGCGAGCTTGCGTGTACTCACACCTCCAGACTGCGTGAACGAAGCACACAAATACGCCACGCACTCATACGACGGGAGAGAACTGAAAGCATGAGAAAATCTGTTCCCGAGTGGGTCCCAGATACCCCACGAGAAAGGGGGGGGGGCAATTGGGGAGGGAAGGGGCTGACCTCTCGTCCAAATTGAGACACACAGCCACCAGATGGCACCCCGACGGCACAGGTCCCGCCTTCTCTGTGTGAAGACACACGAGCAGACACCGTACAGACTGGACCCCCCTCGCGCTCAGACCGCCCGACACAGAGGCTCCTGAGATGTTGCTGGTAGTGGCGACAGACTGCCAGAGCTGCAGACCGGCAAAAGAAAGAATTAAGAATGAAGAAATGAGTATGCAAAGACCCGAAGAGCTATGTCCTGACTGGTCCCAGAATGGTTCCGGATGTAAACACACCAGAAAAGGCAGGGAAAAAGGAAGGAATGTAGACACGAAAGAGATGGCGAATAAAGAGACCGACATGAGAGACACATAATAGAGGTGCAGGCCGAAGGCAGAACGATCGAAAGAAAGAATCTGGACACACTTTGAGAGGGATACAAAACTAAAAGGCGAGATAAGGAATGCAAGTGACGAAAGAAATCGAAGGAAATGGAGTCGAAGGACCTAGCAAAAATTAGACACAACCCAACGTACCTCCACCTCCGTTTCCACCATGAAGCTTCGTTTGCTGACTGTACCCCCACTTGCTGCTGCACTCCCCGCAGCAGCAGCAGAGCGCCCTGGAGCTGCCAGTGTGATCTGGTCAGGAAGCAGCCCCTCCAACACAACAAAAGGAGACTCATTTGAGGTCGAAGAGGAAGAGGGAGCACATTGTGTATCTTTCTCTTTTCCCCTCTTCTCAAAGCGATTTCCTCCCTTTCCTTTCTCTTCATCCATTCGTCCTCTCGAGTTCCTTCCCCTCTGCCCCTTTCCACTCGAATACAAACGACCTCGGACTGTCAGAAGGCGCTGCACATACATACAAAGGTAGGGTGCGTATATTCATACTGTGCTCTGCTTCGCAACAATGTTTACTTATCCGAATCCAAAGGAACACGGGAAACTGATTCAAAGAAGCATGTCTTCATGAACAGTTCTTGTTTTCTGCAATGGATGGATGACAGATCGACGGACAGAAAGGTTGCCACGAAAAAAGGCGATGCTCTCTAATGGATGTGTCACACAGACTCCTGATGCGTGTCGAAGAAAAGTGAGAAACAAATGCGTGTCGAAGAAAAGTGAGAAACAAATGCGTGTCGAAGAAAAGTGAGAAACAAATGCAGGAAAGCACAGAAAGAACGGGAAGTGAAAGACGCGGCCCGGAAGCAACAGGCGCACAGCATTTCAAAGACTCACCCATCCCTCTACCTCTTCTCCAGAGGAAGCCACAGTTACCGACTTCCGTCCCCGTATTCCCCCCCCCCACCCTGCCCTCTCTCCCTGCCTGATCACAGACCCTTGCAAGGGGGTCTCTACAGAAAGGGACTCGGGCAGGCTTCCCCACCGTCCTGAATCGACCGTTATTGTCCTGTCTGTCCCCCCGAGGACTTCCGGGCCCTCCCCGATGACTGACGCAGAGACTGCCTGGCGGTTGCTGTTTCTGCTTCTTGAGGACGAAGCGGGGGGAACCGTTGGAGCGCCAGAGGGCCCCGGAAGATCTGAGCCTTTGTCAGGCAAGTGTCGCAACCGGGGGACCTCTACACCTCCATTCTTGGCCTTGATGCCGGGGCCCTCTCTGCATGTCTCAAACAGACGAAATCATTCAATTCATTTTATTTCCTCCCCAGCCAACTTGACCCCATTTTCTTGTGGAAACAGCTCGCTGCACGTGCACAGCAGAGAGACGAAAAGCAGCAAATCTAAAGTAAATTTCAAATTCCGTTTGCGTGGAAGTGTACAATCAATCGAAGAGTTTTGATTACAAACACATTCTACTCCTACGTTTAGCACCTGCTGACCTACCTCTGTTCTCCTCTTTCCTTCCTCCTATCTCCATCTGGATGTGTTCCTCTCGAGAGAACGGAACGCTCACAAGGGACGAGCGTGGCATCGCCCCCCTCTCTCCTTTGCTGCTGCTGACGGGACGAGAGACCAGCGGGGCCCCGAGCATCGAGACGTGTCCCTCCCCCCTGTCCCCTTCCTTGAACGAGACTGGACCCGGCCTTGCGACGGAGATTGGAGAATCCTGAAGAGACACATCCTCTCTCTCTGCCCCTGTCGTCGTCGGAAAGGAAACCCGGATAGGGCCCTGGCCCCCCGGTCCTTTCCTGTCTCCATCCCCCGTCTCCGAGCGTGAGACTCTGACGTTGACGTTGTGCACGTTGTCTTGAAGGAGTCGCTTCACCTCTCTCTAGCCGCCCCCCACACCCACTCTCTTCCTGTTGAATTTGCAGCAAGCGTGTCTTCCTCTGCCCCCCTTCTGTGAGGCTTCTCTGGCCTGAGTGGCCTGTCGTGATTGCCTGATGAGAGAGATGGCCTCTTTCTCTATTTTGGCCCTGACCGAGTGGAGGTCGATCCCTCTCCTTGCACAGGCGGTCGCAAGGGACACTGTGCACGCGCATGCCTCCGAATCTGCGGAAGGCAACAGACAGCAAAACTGCTCAAAGAGCGGCTGAAAGCCACACAGACACACGCACAGGGACAGAGGCTGAGAGGACCTAGGAGCTTCCGCATAGTCATGCAGACACAGATGTGTACACCCCTTCAACCCTAGTCCTGTGCACCCGCAAATTTACTTCCGCCAAGAAAACCGGCCGGCAATGCAGACTGAAGTTCTTCGAGGAAGACGGAGTGAGGGAGCGGCTGATCAGGGAGGGTGACGGAGACTCAGCCGGCCAATACAAAGAGGAAGAAAGGTGCATACAGCCCAACCCAAAGGGGGTCTGGGGGGGGAGGCGCATTGCAGCTGAAACTAGCAGATGAGGAAGAAGTCAGCTGACCGATGCAAACCCGGAGGAGACACGAACGCGTCCATTGCCCTGTCAACAGCACTGCACAGCAGCCCATTCACAAACCCACACGTACACATACACATCGACATACGCACGCAGACGCTTCATTGATGGCATGGGAGAGTCTGTAGCCTCGATCGTTCCCGTTTGATTCCGTCATGTCTGGCTGAAGGAGGCCGGCAGGCTACAGAGGTGCTTTCGTTTGACTGAGCAGATATGTATGCGGTCACTTTGGTTTACCCGGCCAACTTTCAATGTGTATGTGTGAATTGCAGATCCACCCGTCTCTCTTTCACTTTCCATTATACAGGATCGTCTGGGGAATTTGCTTATTAATACACCCCGTTTCCAGACTATGTTGTGATCTATGTCCCTCTCGTGGATTTTGCAGAATCAGACCTGTGGATTCACACCCAGATTGCTGAAGGAAGCACCGTCTACGCCCCTCTCTCTGGTTGGGCGCCATCCTCAACACAGACTGAGTGGAGTCTACTTGCCTGTTGACCCGCTTGGTAAGTGTGCATACATGGGCATGCACAGACACAGATGCATGCAGAGAACCAGCCAGCTGACTTGAAGAACCGATCCATCGAAACAAGGTAGTCCATCTCCTCTTCCTTCCCCGTCTGCTCTTTCTACGCTCCCTTAAGCCAGCTGTTCTGTCTGCACCTGTACGTCTCCGGCCGTTCCGCCCCGCGTTTTTCTGTCGGAGAGCGCCATAAAGCAGCTGCCAGGAACCCTGTACTTCCTCCTACGTCACAGACCCTTTCAGCAAGATGTCCATCGGCTCTGACAGAAACCATGATCGACACGGGAATGGCACGGGACAATGAACAATATCATGCATGACAAGATGCGTGCAACATCATTGCGTGCAACACAATATATAAGCAACACGCTGCGCTTGCATCGCCCGGTGCGGGGCCGGGCCGCAGGCGCGCGTATATATATTGCATTTTTTTTAAACAAAAAAATTAAGCATGCATGCATGCAATTATAAAGCGCAAGTTTCTATCGGAATGATGCATGACAGCCTGCATGAATGCCAACAGACATTGTGCATTCAGAGCTCCTTCGGGGCTCATATAGCAGGGAAGGTAACAGTGTCTTCCTTACAAAATCTTTCCATGCTCAGCCAGAGCACAGAAAGTCGTTGAATCTCCCGTCAGAAGAAGTACAGATCTAGCTCGATACACTAATTCCCATACAGATTGAGAAAGTCGGTCAGGCAAACCACAAGACCTGCAGCCGAGGGAGGCGACTTCAAGATGGAGGACAGCGAACCTTTTCTGTCCTTCAAGGCATGGCAGGACGGGGTGTTTGGGGTGAGTGGATCTCTCTGCCTTGGTGCATGTGTATGCCTGAGCTTTTACAGTGCACAAAGGTGAAAAGCATGCATGCGTTCTTTCTGTCTGCCTGCATGCATGTCTTCAGGTTCTCTACGTGATGAACTCGGGGAGGAGCAATAAGAAGCCTGATGCCCTCACGGGTCTCGCCAACAATGCATTTGGCGTCGGGAAGGCCGTGATTGAATTTCTCCAGCTGTACCAGATCATCGTGCCGGAACACGGGTTCTTCTTCAAGTGCACTCCTGGGAGGCCCGGTCTGGCGTTCGGATGCCTTCTTCTTTTCATCAGCTTGCCCTTCAGGGCCATTGGGGGGGACAATCAACTGCAGGTCGGCAGACACGGGGACCACCGGAGGAGAGAGATCGTTCATGTGGAGGATTTCAACCGCGCATTGAGTCATTAAGCTGTATGGGAACTGCCGGGGTGGACTTCCTACGCAGCCAGATCACGCAGAGTGTGGCAGTACATTGGGTGTCCGTGCGTCCGTGTGTGCCCCTGCGTACGTACGTACGGACGGACGTCCGCGTGGGCGTGTGTGTGCGTGCGTGCGTGTGTGTGTGTGTGTGTGTGTGTGTGTGTGTGCGCGCGCGCGCGTGTGTGTATGCGTGTGTCTGTCCGTGTGTGTGTCCGTGTGTATGCGTGTGTGCGTGTGTGTGCGTGCGTGTGTGCGTGCGTGTGTGCGTGTGTGTGCGTGTGTGTATGCGTGTGTGTATGCGTGTGTGTATGCGTGTGTGTATGCGTGTGTGTATGCGTGTGTGTGTGTGTGTGTGTGTGTGTGTGTGCGTGCGTCCGTGCGTGCGTGTGTGTGAGTGTGTGTGTGTGTGTGTGTGTGCGTGTGTGTGTGTGTGTGTGTGTGTGTGTGTGTGTG
>JAHBMJ010002839.1:5000-15476 GCA_018398765.1 Chromera velia
AGCTGTTGGGCGCCCAACACACCCAACAAGAAAGCCCAACACGGCCCAACAGCCCAACAAACACTCCCAACATGCATAACACGCACAATCATGATGATGAGAATGATCTGGAAGAATACTAGAACAATATAAAACACTGTTGGTGTTCTAGCAGTCAGCCCAGGTCGCCAGAGAGGACCCGGAAGCAGCAGCACCAGCCGCCTCTTCCCTCTCAACCCATATCCATTTTCTTCTAAACAGTCCCTTCTCTGAATAATATTGTGTGTGCAGGTTTGTCTCAATTTTCTTTGGTATATTGTGAACGTTTTACGAAGAGTTTTAGGCTTATACTGCACCAATGAGCAGCACTGAATATCTAAGACTTGAATGGTGTCTGTTGTATTCATATGCTTTGATACGTGGACCTGGCGTATAAGACAAGCTTGTAGAGAAGGGAAAGGACCTTGTTGGGCTCTGTTGGGCATTGTTGGGCTTTATGACCTGTCATGCAGCTGATGAAAGGCCCAACAGAGCCCAACAGGCAACAAGCCCAACAGAACCTGGCGACACGACTTTAGACTGACATTTCTCAAGACTGCAGTTGAACTAAAGCTTGAAAATAGCCCAACATAACACTCCAGAATGTGTTTCATCTGCTAGTTTTAACCTTATAACTTGGGATATAATATACAGTGTAAAAGGATGTAAGAAAAGTTAGGGGTGAAGCTTAGGTATACCCACAGTACGGCCCCCTAGGTCCACTGCAGATTCCTCCTCTTCTTTCTTTATTCCTTTTATTTCTGTGTGCAGACGCTGTTGCCATAAGTCTTAGGGCCCTGGCCTGTCCACTGCAGATTCCTCTCCTACTTTCCTTATTTTTTTTGTTTTTCTGTGCAGATGCTGTGGCCGTGAGCCTCAGGGCCCTGGCCTGTCCACTGCAGATTGCTCCCCTTCCTTCTTTATTCCTTTTGTTTCTATACACAGATGCTATGGCCATGAGGGCCCTGGCCTGTCCACTGCCGATTCCTCTCCTTCTTTCTTTATTTTTTTTTGTTTCTCTGTGCAGACGCTGTGGCCGTGAGCTTCAGGGCCCTGGCCAGGTATCGTGTATATGTTGGAAATTGTTGGACGTGAGTGAGGTAAAAGAGTTATAGTATGTTAATATGTCGGAGAGTGATTGCAAACTCTGCAGGCATGTGACAATACGCAGTGTAATGTATAACCAAGCTAACTTTTATTTCTAATGGAATACGCTGAATCTGCACACTGATGTAAAGAGGGAGCACACAGCGGGCAACCCCCATGAAAGGTAAGAATGAATGTCCACAAACAGATCTGCCGATTTGACACCCACAGAAAGCAGTTCAACCAAACAAATGTTGAGTACTATGATCGTGCAAGAGGTAAATGCTTAGCTTCTGAAAGCCTGATCGATCCATGGCCTCTAGCCAGAGGGCCTTGCCCACGACTGGCCATCATAGCGTTCTTGTTTTTTCTGGGTGAGGCCCGGCACTGGCCACTGAATCTTAGTCCACCCAGGAGCCCTACCTCCAAATTCTCATACAAACAAGAGCTGCACCTTACTCCCACAACTTTAGATCACCCGAGATTACCAGCCGTAATGCTTTCTCACGAAACTTAAGCACCGATAAACGGTCCTTCGAGAAAGGCTCAGTCTGACCTGCAGCACAGATATGCAAAAATTCATAAAGTGGCTCACCTTCTGGCCACCCAGAGCTGGCCCCGTCATCCAGAAAGCCTTTCCAGCTCCTTATCTAGAGCTTGTTAGAGCCCATGCATGGAAAGGATTTAATAGAAGCTTTACTGGGGCAACTTTGTAGGCCCCTTTGCGTGGAGACGGGCCGTGCCCTTCGTGATAGAAGATCGAAATTGCCCTCTCAGGGCAACCAGTAGAGTGAATGTCATAAACTCAAGAAAAAGCAAAGAAGCCAATTCTCTAGGCTTTTGATAAAGCCTACTTTCATCGCTGAAGAGCAAGTCTGTATGATGGGAGAGAGGCGGTGCTCTGATCGACTTGAAACATTCGACAGAATTTCAAAGCCGATTTTGGGAGCCAATTTTAGATCGGCCAACCATGTGACGGCCCCAGAAGGCAAGCTACGCATTGCGGGCCAGGCCCCCGGGCCCGGCAGGCCACCAAGGCCAAAAAACACTTCCTGGCTGCGCGCTGACCCATCAAAATGCCGATCTAAAAAATTCTCAGTCAGGTCTTCAGAAAGTTCTCCTCCAGTCAGAAAGTCGGGTCAACAGAATGGGCCTCTATCCACAAAATTTCATTATCAAACATTTCATTGGATTATATTGGAAAGCTTGACAACGACAAAATTGTGTTCAGCTTGTTGTTCCAGAACCTTATTTTTGAAGGGGTTACAGATTCGGGAGTTTCGTCCCCCTCCCGTATCTGTGTTGGCTGGACACTTCTGGTAGCTCGTGGGAGTGGTTGCCTTGGTGCAAAGGAGTTGTACGACAACTAGAAGGGTTGTCGGACTGGTTTGGATCGCTCAATCAGGTCAGTTCATTTTGTGTTGTTCCACCAGTAATAGGGGTGTTTCCTAGACATATTTTGGACGTAGACCTGCAGAGCAGGTCGGAAACCCCCCCCTCCACCAGGGGTATCAAATTCGGTCGTTTCGTACCCCTGTGAGAGGGTCCACCCCCCCCTCCCAGTGAGGGAATTAAAAAAATCTTGTTTGCAGAGATGAACCTTCTTGGTGTATGCAGAAGGCTTTGTACAATGTCTGTAAGTGTTCCTATGTGACTGCAACCTGGCCATTATGGTTTCTGAATGTCATTAACTGACCGGTCTACCTTTGGCAAGGTATGATAAAACTGCCGTCTCCCTTTGCGTGTATTGTTCACCCCTGCCCCCCTCTTTTGCTCTTTGCAGGTCGTGGGTCTCCTCCAGGAGATGCTTGTTTTCAATGTTTTGTGTCTCAGTCCTTCTTTAACTCCTTCAGAGGTAGGTCTTTGCATTTTTATTAAGGCCGCAGTCTTCAGACTATGAAAGGGAGCAGCACCCCTACGTACTGAGCCTATGTTTTTTTCTACTGGCCTAACTGCCTCCAAAATTTCGCCCTTCTTGCCTGCTTGACTGCCCTCCAGACTTCGGCTTTTCTGTCTGGCATTGTCTCAGACTGGCTAAATGCTTTCCCAATTTTGGCTTTTCTGCCCGCCCTATTGCCTTCCTAATTTCGGCTTTCGCCGCGCTCCCAATTTCGGTCTTCCTGCCTGCCCGATTGCCTTCCTAATTTCAGTCTTCTTGCCTGCCTGACTGCCTTCTAAAGTTTTGTATTCTTGCCATGCTGACTGCTTTCCCATTTCGGCCTTCTTACCTGCCTGACTGCCCTCCAAATTTCGGTCTTTCTGTCTGCTTCAATGCTTTCTAAATTTCGGCCTTTCTGTCTGCCTGACTGACTTCGCAATTTTGGCCTTCCTGCCTGCCTGGTTGCCTTCCCAATTTCGGCTTTCCTGCTTATTTGATTGCCTTCCCTATTTTGGCCTTCCTTCCTGCCCAAGTTTCTTCCTAACGCCTCCTAATTTCGGTCATCCTGCTTGCTCGATGGGCTTCTCAATTTTGTTCTTCCTGCTGGCCCGACTGTCTTCCCAAATTCGGCCTTCTTATGTGTCTGACTGCCTCCCAGAGTTCGTTCTTTCTGCCCACATGTCTGCCTTCTAATTTCAGTCTTCTTAGCGGCCTGACTGCCTTCCAATTTTGGCCTTCCTGCCCGCTTGATTGTCTCCCCAATTTCGGCCTTCCTACCCGTCCGATTGTTTTCCCAATTTCGGTTTTCCTGCTTTCATGTATCATTCTGATGTAAATTAAAGATACAGGTTATATTTGCATGCATGTTTTTATGTGTATTCTGGCGATTCGACTGACTTTCTGTTTATGTGCACGTAATTCTGCAGGTGGCGTTCACGGGTGTGCATGTTTGATATATACTAAGATGCCCCCCCCCCTCTGCCCTTGACACGCCCGCCGTTGAGCAGTGCCTCATATGTTTTAAAAATAAAACAGTTATGATCATGAGAAGAAATGCTTCAATCGGATCGATTCAGAGCCATTTAGATACATTTCTTATTGTGTTTTTGTCTTAGCGTTAATTTACGATGATAGGTACCAGACAATTTATGGTTTTGAAAAAATATATACTCTATATATACATTTTTTTATTTCATTTTTTAAACATCTTACTAAGCTTAAATAGTCTTAAATAAATTATGAAAATCAACTAGTTTAAAGGTTAAACTATCTATTTTAATCTTTCAAAAACTCAATTTTTCAAAGTCACTTTCCAGTATAAAAGTTTCAATTGCCAGTACAGTCAGTTGCCTGTCCATTGCAGATTCCTCTCCTTCCTTCTTTATTCTTTTTGTTTCTTTGTGCAGATGCTGTGGCCGTGAGCCTCAGGGCCCTGGCCTATGCGCTAGCCTATCCACTGCAGATTCCTCCCCTTCTTTCTTTATTCCTTTTGTTTTTGTGTGCAGACACTATGGCCGTAAGGGCCCTGGCCTATCTACTACAGATTCTTCTCTTTCCTTCTTTATTTTTTTTGTTTCTCTATGCAAATACTGTGGCCGTGAGCCTCAGGGCCTTGGCCTGTCCACTGCAGATTCTTCTCCTTCCTTTTTTATTCTTTTTGTTTCTCTATGCAGACGCTGTGGCCATGAGCCTCAGGGCCCTGGCTTATCCACTGCAGATTCCTCTTCTTCCTTCTTTATTCTTTTTGTTTCTCTATGCAAACGCTGTGGCCATAAGCCTCAGGGCCCTGGCCTATCCACTGCAGATTCCTCTTCTTCCTTCTTTATTCTTTTTGATAATGCTTCTCGAGACAGTGTCTACTGTAGATTCCTCTCCTTCCTTCTTAAAAAGTTTATTCTTTAAATTTTATTCCTCTGTGCAGATGCTGTGGCCGTGAGCCTCAGGGCCCTGGCCTGTCCACTACAGATTCCTCTCCTTTCTTCTTTATTCTTTTTGTTTTTCTGTACAGATACTGTGGCCGTGAGGGCTCTGGCCTGTCCAAATTCCTCACCTTCTTCTGCTGACGTCTAACATCTGTGAGAGCGCTCGACAACCAGCACCAGAACGTAGAGATTCCCAATGTAAGGCATTTTATCTTCACAGGTAGGTAAAAAATCCGAACTCGATGTTAAAATTGCTCATTTAGAAGCAATGTATGATAGTATAGCTGGTCCAGGAGGATTTCACTGGCTACTCTAAAAAATGTGTACAGAGACAGCAAGGCATAACATATATTATAGGTACAGACAACATCGGAAGGGATCATGAGACACAAGAAGAGTTAATAAAATGGTTGTCTGCATGATAAAAAATGAATAGCTTTCTAGATATGTCTCATCCTCTGTATTGAGTGATCACCGGCCGGGGTGCAATGCAGACTGTCGTATTGTTTTACATCTCAAGTGTCTCTTACTCTCCATCTCTCTTCTCATTGGGGTGACGGAGGTGCCACTGGGCGAAGCGGTGTAAAGAGGCAAATTTCCACTATTCATCCATCATCGGGTAGAGCTGTGTCTATCTGGACAGCTTACTAGTATCAGGGTGGACGCTCTCTTGCATAACTGGCATGATGGAAAGAAGCTGGGAAGGGCTTTTGCAGTCTGTCAGGACCTTCAACCTAAACGGAAGGCTTCTCGGACCATAGGTCTTCACCCTCTTGAGAGGTCTATTCAGTATGAAACCTCCCTTCTCTCCCCTTTTCTAGTCTTTCTTTGCCTACCCCAGCCCCCCCTCTATCTTTGCATTTGTTGCTGGGAGCCTTTTGTGCATAGATGTATACAGAAAGCCACAGATAGTCTAAGACAGACAGACATGCACGCACAATATTGAAAGTCAGCGGAAGAGAAGATCCGTCATAATTGCATGCTCTTTACTTTGTTTTCCTCCTCGATTTCCTCTTTGAATTGAAATCTGTCTAGTAAAAACATGGGCTTAAAGTTTTGATTGTTTGTTTCTTTACATATATTTTCTATGGTGTTTTCCATGTAGTCATAGTATGAAAGTACGTTGTATCCGCTTGTGTTCTCTGCTGCAAATATGCTATTTAATATTTCTTTTTTTATGATTCATTTTTCTTTGTGACGGATGAAATGTTTTTTTTTTCAGCTTGATTTCACTTTCTTGCAGATTTGGTAAGACAAAGGTTCCCTGGGGGGAAACTTGCAGGGCTGGAGGCTCTGCACCTGTCGGGATGTGGCTTAAAAAATGGTAATTTGGATCTCCTATCCTCTCTCTTCTCTGCTAACATCTGTGCCTGCCTTCTTTATCTAGACTTGAGCAAGAATTTGTTCGAACCCCCAGCTGGGTATCCCCGGATGCGGAAAGGGTGATGGAGTTTATGGTGGGACTCTCATATTGTGAGAGAAAGTGCATGCGGGATGGCGTGTCGAGGCGCGCTGGGTAGGCCGCGCGGACCTTTAGTGGGCCGAGGCCTGCATGCATGCGTCAAACTGAATGCGTCATTCTTTCAAATTGTTCAGACTCGAATTGAGTGCATGCGCCAGGGATACTTGAGTCGGGCTTGAATGTGAGCTCGTGTGATTGAAGGAAACTGTGAGTGCGATCAATCTGTCAGTGGTTGAAAGTGATAGGATGGCAGTTCAATCAGTCAGACACGCACTGGTGTGCGGGCATGGGTCGTGCAGTTTCTCATGTGCGGTTTCTTATGTTGAAGCAGTGCCATAATCACTGTCAATGCACTGCCGTCTCCAGTAAACATCTTGACTGTTGCTAGAAGATGGAGTCGAGAAGACTGAAGAACTTTGCTGTCTGGTAGGTTCAGGCTTTCCTGGTTGTTCTGTTCTGTTCAAGTCTATGTACTTGGCCGTTCCCTAGCTAAGTATATAGCGTACCGTCACAATTTGGTGTTCCCAGGTAGCGGATTTGTTCATCGTTTGCTTGGTTCTCTCCTGTGAATGCGGAACTCATTTGCGCCGCTTGGTTCTAATTCTCTTGTGTCTTTTGCTCATTCCTCTCCTGTTCTCGCTGCTGCATCTGCTAGCATGCCTGGCAACGATTCAGCACCGAGTACTTCCTCTGCAGCTGCCATCAAGCTGCCGGATTTGTCGTGGGTTCCCAAGTTGAAGACCTCTCACGACTGGAAGTTTCAGGAGGAGAAAGTCCGTGTTGTTTTCGCCAAGGACTTCAAAACCTGGCGAAGATCCTTCGAGTTCACCACCAAGTTCATCATGACCTTTGTGGAGAAAGAGGAGCACGTTCTCGCCCTCTGGGTCCTTGCCCTCCTTCGTGCGTTCAAAGCTTTTCCTTCCCTTCAAGAAGAAGTTCACCTCTCTGTTGGTGAGGGAAAGGAGAAGGCAGATTTACTGGAGGCCATCTCAGTTGAGGTCACCAGACGCAAGTCCCTTGACAAGGATGCTTGGCAGGACATCTTCTTGAAGCTGGAGAGAGGGCAGCATGGGAGAGAAGACATCCTCAAGGCCATGAAGCGGTTAAAGGATACCATTCGCGAGTGTGGCGCTGTGGGTTACAAGCCCGATGCCGACCTCAAGCGTCGTACACTGAAGAGTATGCTCACCAAGTCCGAGTGGAACGATTCCACTGAGAAGGCCTCTCTAAAGACCGGGAACAAGGTCTCAGAGCTCACCTACGATGAGATCCTTGTACACGTTGACATGAAGGTCGACGCCACTGAGGATTACGAGATCACTCGACCTGTTGATGGTCGTTCGTCTTCTTCCCCCCCCAAGCGCAACCACAAGTTTGGCACTGCAGCTGATCGCTTGCAACGTCCGAAGGGTTGAGGCAAGGGTCGTCGGGGGAAGAAGAGTAACCGGAAGGAGAAGTCTTTCCAAGGTGAGGGGGGTGAGGAGTCTGTCTGGAGCAGTAGCGTTGGGTGCCGCGAGTTCCTCTCAGACTTGGCCGTGCCCCAACTGCGGTCACATGAAGCACCTCGACCCTAAGAAGGGGTGCCCGGCTGCCAACGTTCACTGCAGCTTCGAGGGCTGCGGTATGGTTGGGCACTACATGAAGTGTTGCCCCAAGAACCCCAAGAGGAAGCAGCAGCAGGCCAAGGCCGCAAGTGAGTACATTTCTGTGCAGAAGGGAACCATGATGTTCCAGCTCAGAAAGGATCAGGAGCGATCCTTCTCTGATGAAGATTTTTGAAAGGCCCCTGGGCCGCCCTCTCCCAGTCCCAGTCCAGCCGCTGGGGGGGGGCAGAGGTCTCGTCAAAGGCTGGAAGAGAGCGTTTTGTGAGGGCGACCTTGCGTAACGTACAGCAGAGTGGGTGGTGTGAAGAGCCAGAGTGGGAGGATATTTGTGTTTCTGTCCCAAAGACCCCTGTCGAGTGTTTCATTGGCGTGGTGGGGGATGATGGGGAGTGTATTGCTGACTCCGGTTGCTCGTTAGGTCTTTTTACCCCTGCGTTCGAGAAGTTTGTTGTCTCTTCTAAAGACCAGTCAGTTGATTTTCGTCTCGCCTCTGATGCTGCCCTCCTCTCTCTGAGAGGGGTTAAGACAGTCCACCTTCCATTTGAGGATGAAGGGGGGAATGTACGCATCGTTCCGGAGGAAGGGTGTATTGATAGGTTGATCGGTCGTGCACTGTTGCCATGCGCGAAGAAGAAGTTACACTTGAAGGGGAAGGATTCGTCTGATGATGATTCCGACTCTAGTTGGGTGCGTTTGCGGGACATTCATAGGAGATGGTTCCGAGCTTCCATTGATCAGACGGGCAGCGTTCCTATGCTCCGTCTTACTCAGAACAAAGAGGCCATTGCGGCTTCTTGTGTTTGTCCCCCTATTTCTACGTTTCCCCTGACAGAGTCTGCTCTCTCTAGACAGTCTGATCTATCAGAAGAGAACAAAGCGCATCTGCTCCACGTTCTGCACTCCCGTTTAGGGCATGCTACCGGGTAGTGCCTGGAGGCTACCTTAAAGGAGAAGGGGATAGGTGTGCCGTATTCTGTTGGGGAGTACCAAAAGGTACGAGACACGTGCAAAGCATGTCGGGAAGTTAACTTCCGACGCAGAAAGTTGAAGCGTCGAGGTTTTGCTGCGGAGATGCGAAAGCGTGTCCCCAAGCCGCACGAGGAACCTCCAGTTAACGGAGGCGAAGAGAGGGAGTGAAAGTCCGAGGGTTCGGAGGGAAGCTTCAATGCTAACATCTACCATGATCTGAAGGACATGAAGAGGAAAAGCATCGGGGGGGTGCGCTATGTGTCGGTAATCGTTGATTTCCACACACGGCGCAAGTCTTTCTGGTGTTTTCGCTCTAAGGATCGCGCGCTGGCCCATCTGGTTGCTTGGACGTGCAGGTGGGAGAAGGCTGGGAAAGGGAAGCCGAAGATTGTCCATTCGGACAATGGAGGCGAGTTTATTTGCGAGCAGTATCGTTCTTTTTGTCAAAGAGAAGGCATTAACACTGAGTTTGGTCCACCCCGCACTCCTGAAGTGCAGGTGATAGTTGAAAGAATGAATGACGAGTTCTTTTCTCTTTTGAACAAACTGCTTTTGCAACGTTCTCTCCCTTTTTCTGTCTGGCCTGTTTTTATCCCTGGTGTTGCAAATGCGTTGAATGAGGTCGTTCATGCTTCGACTGGCCGTTCACCGAACTGTTCTTTGCTTGGTAAGAGGTCGGGTGTCCCTCCTGTTGCTGCGGGGGATGTTGTTCGCTTGGCAGACCCTTCCTACCGGCAGAATTTCATTGCTGATGGGCCCTTCGAAAAGAGTGAGCGTGCTCTGTTTGGGGGGGTTATTAGCCCACAGTTTGTCTTTGTCTTGCTTTGGCGGGGGGGACAGTGGAGAGCTCTGCATGTGCATCCGATGCACATTTAGTTGGAGTCGTGGATGCGGGTTGAGCGAATTGACTTTAATGAAGATGGCAGGAGCGACGTAGTTGCGGAGAGGGAGAGTGATTCCGTTATTGGAAGAGGTTCAGTTTGGGTTGGTTGGGGGGAGGAGGACAATCGATCAGATGCGGAAGCTGAAATCGGGGGTGATCCTTCCGATGACGGCGTTGCAGAGCTAAGCGATCGCCTTCCCCCGTCACCTGGTGGCGTTCGTGCCCCACCCCTCCGAGGTGTTCTGGCTCGTTGGTCAGGGGGCGCTCTGTTTCCTGGACAGGTTGTGAGGGAAGGGGCAAAGCAGACGTATGACATTACTGCTGCTCGGTTGAGAGAGGGGGATGATGGTATGTTCCATCCTGTTGAGCTTGAAAAGGTGAAACAGAAAGACATTGTGGAAAGATTTGAGATCTCTCCTAATGGTCGTCTTCCCCAGTCTGTTCTCGACAGACTAGCCGAGCAGGCCTCTCCATCTCCTGATTCCTCAGACCCTCCTGTCCCTCCTGTCCCTGACAGTGAGATCCCTGTGGACGTCGATGTCGTTGCTGAGCAAGCTGCAGAGGAAGCTGTGACTGCCGAGTTTGTTAGGTGGTCTGAGATGTCAAAGAGTCAGAGGGAGAGACATGTGAGGGAGAGAAGGAAGAGAAGGAGA
>JAHBMJ010002840.1:0-62736 GCA_018398765.1 Chromera velia
CATTCGAACTCATCTGTCCGATCATTCCCTGCAACCGAGGAATGCAAGAGAAACCATGGATGAATCTAACTCTCTTCAGGGTAGGGAAAGAAGGGAATGGAAGAGCATTATCGAAATCATTGAGGCACGAAAAGGAAAAAGCACATAGGTTATGATACCATTCGACGAGAGCATCCCGATTAGGGTTTGCAGCCGCAAAAAGCAAAACAGAGGGTGTCTGTTGGAGAAAGAAAATCCGAAGCCCCAGCACCATGGAGCCTTCCTGCCTTTCCAAGACACATTCAGGACTGTAAAGATCTTCCTGTAAAAGTAACGCAGGAGGACTCTCATCCCAAAGACTCATTACATCAGAAGAAGCACAGCCAGGAAAACGAACAAAAAGAGAGCGGTCATCCATATATCGTGCACCAAACCATGACTTGTCTTCCCAAGATGAAACAGAGAAAGAATCTACAACAGACCGATCATCTTTAAAGGTGGAATTACAGCAATGCAAGCAACCGATCATCTTCAAAGGTGGAATTACAGTCACACACACTGCATGTACAAAAGCAACCAGTCATCTTTCATTCCAATGTCATTTGATTGATACGTGTTCAATTTTTGATCCTTTCGGATCCTTTCCTGGGGAACAAGGCGCATGCAAAGGAAAGAGAAGAAATTCATATGCAGTTTGCAAAGCGAGCCATCCATGCTTCCTGATCGGCAGGATTCGACATCTGACGCTCCGCTTGCTGCCCCCCCTCTGTCTCCAGTGTCTGTCCTACCCTCGACAGCTGAAGCATCTTCCTCCAGCTCTGCGTCGGAGTATTCTACGATTGGCAAACTCTGGATCCAGGCAGGAGGCTGCTCAAACACCATATCAACAAAGCCGCCGCCATAGCGAATGGCCTCATTGGTTTCTGCTTCACAGGATGTGACTGCCATTCTCACTTTCTCCCGGGTCATCTTTGCTGTCTCTCTGCTACTGTTTCCTTCTTTCTTGTCTTCTTGCATCTTCAATATCGTGGAAGCGATGCTGTCGATATCAGCCTTGGAGAGAGACTGTCCCCCCTTCTGGCCTGAAGACTGGGAAGACTGGCTTTGCTGTTTGTCATCAGACTGCTGCTGCCCTTGGTGGGACTGCTGCTGCCTCTGCTGTCGATTCTTCCGGTTGTTGCTTCTTCCAACGTTCCCACTACCTGAACCTTTCATCTTCTCACTCCACTTCCGAGAGAAGTCGGTGAGTATTTGGATCCTCTCAGGATCCATTGACTGAATATCCTTGGAAAGGTCAGTCGCAACAATCAACTGCTCAAGACTGGCGCCGGAGGACCTGCTGGTGCTGTCATGTGCCCCGTCCTTGTGGTACTTGGAAACCTCAATCTCTCTCTTCTTTACACTGGTGTCGCTGGAGCTGCAAAGACGGAGAACTCCAGACGAAACGGATGCAACCCACTCAAGGCGGGTGTGCTTCTGGTCCAGGGTCGCCATGGCCTCCTCGATGACCTCTTGCATGTACTTCCAGCTGTGCTTGATGGAAACTGGATCGCCGGTACCTCCAACCTGCTTCTTCGGCTTGGTGTGGGCAAGGGCCTTGATCTTTTCAGGGAGGAGAGACCAGAACTTGACCCCCATGACGAAATCGGCGGGCTCCAGGGACCGGCTCTTCAAATCTGCAAGCAACTCCTTGTAGGCGAAGTACTTCTCTTTGAAGGACAGAGAGAGCGCGACTCCAACAAGTGTGATCTCGGTGATGAGGGTGACGAAGGACTCGAAGGTTGCCCACGCCGTCTCCTTCTGGAGGTCCGGAGAAAGCTGCGTGTTGTCGCTAGAGAGGGTCTGCAAAAACTTCTCTGCCCAGTCGCGAAGACGGTCTTCGAAGTCTGCAAGTTCCTCGCCAGCCTGCCTAACCGGAAGGACATGTTGAGGATCAGAAGCCAGAGACACAGTCAGTCTTTGGAGCTAGCTCTGGAGGGCCTTGTCCACGAGGAACGAAGATTCTGAAACCTCGATCGCTCCTTTGAGCTTTCGGAGTCCAGCATAGCTGGCATACTCCTTGGCCCACAGTTGAAGCAACTCAAGATAATCTTCAGACGAGTTGACTTGTTGCCCTTGTGGCGGCTCGTCAGAAGTGAACTTCAGATTGGAAGAAGTGGAAGGATTCATCTGATGACAAGATACAATAAAAGTTGTTCAGAAAGGAACACAAAGAGAAGACAGACCTTCCTGTTAACCGCACTAGAGACCTAAGGGAGAGCGAATATGCACACTGCCCACTAGAGGCAGGTCATCCTGTCAGAGCTCTCGATAGAAAGTCTGTGTTCAAAGGGACAGGTCGCTAGATCAACTCACGAATCAATTTGGCAAGATCTGATCTCAACAAGACCTGACATGCATTCGGAAAATGGCATGCGCGCGAATACGCGCGGCGATCAATCGAATTCGCATGCATGGAAGCGATTACCCCGCGGCTGGCCTCGGACGCCCGGCCCGGTGGGTCCAGACGTGCGACTCACGGCCCACAGCAGGCTGGGACCCTATAGTTCAACTGATCGCTTACTTTTTTTCCTTTTTTTTTTTTCTTTAGCCGACGTCTAGCTAGTATAATACTAGGTATGAATCTAGGTGTGAATTGTGCCGGCCTAAATCATGCGTAACGATCATAATTATAGACCTCAGGGCTAGCCTCGAGGCCACCCGGAACATATAAATCCTAGCTATCCTACTATCGTATACTAAATCCTATAATTATATAATATACATTTTCCTACAACAAATTATAGAATACATATCCTATATAGTACATCATACTGTATATAACAATTTACTACTATATATTATGCTTTTATATTCATAAAGTAAAATGATTTAATGGTTCGTCACGCTAGTCGTCACGTACATATACATTGCCTCAACAATTAATGGTTTAAGCTAGGGTTTAAGTTACTGTTTTACAATTCAAGTTAAGATCATCCATTCATCATGCAGCTATATAGTCTGATTGAGGCTGCAACTTAGCCTGCAAGACCCCCAATTAAATTTCATATGAAACGCATGGTTACACACCCTTTTGTTCACATGCGAATCAACATGATTCGATCGATCGACATGCATGTATCGCACTGCATTCCACATGCATGCACGAAGCATAACGGAGAGACATTCCTCGACTTGGACGCAGACAGAACCCCCACCCCCCAAAAACTAGACTTAACTGTATCGCGCACGCGCAGCACGGTCGTGCATACCGTGGCATGATGTCAGCCTCATAACAGGCTGCATGCCGCTGAAGAAAAGACAGGGAATTGACATGAAAGCGATTGAAGTCGAACAGATTCAGCGACTGCATGTCTCGATACGATCTGGTCCCTCCTCCCCAAGTTCGGCCAATTGCTGACTGCATGCACGGTGCACATGAACGCACTCACGGTAGATCGAATGATCGATCAGCGGGTCCTTCTCGGAGGAATTAATTGCATGGTGGATCGGTCGAACCAGATCAGAATTTTTTTTCTTCCACTTTCATCCCTCCCCTCGAACCTCTTGAGTTGAGGCCTGAGAGTTCACGTGGATTTATTTCCCTTTCGTTTTTGAGCTTTTCTTGTTGTGCTTCCGCAGAGATCGCTGCCTCTTCATCTCTCTCCCTCGTCCCTGGCACCTCTCTCTGATCAAATTATCTTTTCTGCCTGTCTCTTCTGGGAGGGTGACTCTTCTTTTTTCTCTTTTTCTTTCTCTTCTTTCGGTGAATCTGATCGGGATCCCTCCCGACTTTTTGTTTGTGTAGTCGGTCTGCATGATCAGAATCCTAATTCCTTCCCTTCCCCTTGTCGCTTGCAAATTGACTGCCTGGCTCTGTCCCCTCCTGCCCTGCCAGCATGACGATTAATTCAAGAAAGCTGGCGGCAGAACTGAGCATCTGGAAGGCTAAGGTCCCCCTTCAGTGGATTCCATTCCCTTCCCTCCCCCACCCCCGCCCCACTGTATGTAGCAAAAGGTTCATTGACATGTATCGCATCGCATGCAGACGACAGAACGGGAGAGGATGCATCGAAAGAAAGACAGAAAGAAAGAAAGTTAGAACAGGGAAAGGAAAGGAGACGCACGGACTCTGCGACTCCGACTCGGTCCAAAGCAGACTGAGCAAAAGACAGCAAACATGCGGATTCGATCAGTCAGTCAATGTGGATCAATGAAAGTCAATTAAATGCATCGATCGATCACACACATGCATAGACTTGTGGGCACACACCCACCAACCCACCCCTGCCACCACGGATTGACCGGACCCACGCAACCAAAGTCATTCCGTGTACGCATCTGATCAGTCACAATCGACAGACAGTCCAACAAAGAGATCTTAGAGAAAAGGGTTGGAGAAAAAAGATTGAAACACTCATGCAGGCAGACATCGACTTGACTTGAACAAAAAGGTACACGCACGAATACACAATGCAAGCATACCTGCATCTGACGCACTCTCTCTTCTCCCCTTCAACAAATCAATTCAAGGAACTCCCGCCGCGGTTTCTTTCCAGAGAGGAGGACGCACAATGCTGCTTGACCACCTGCCGTGACTGCTGACTCTAAGTTTGTGCCAGACAAAGAAGAAATGGCGCACCAATCCAGCAAGAATCAGAGGATCGTCATGCAAGAGCATCATCGATCGAAGCCTGCATGTGAGAGGAGAGCTGGGTGCATGGGTGTCTTCCTTCTCCTGATCCCGTCCCCCTTCTGATCATCTCTTTGACTTGTCAATCGGAGTTGAGGAGGGAACATTACAAGCAAAACCACCGCCAATCGAAGCTGCGGAGTTCAAGTCTAAGCGATGCGGATCTTAACGCACGCACCAGGCTTCGAAGAACCAGCGAGATGGACGACACCCATCCTAGTATGGTGAGTGAGCAGGGTACCCGACCAGTTTTTTGAAGAAAGAGCGGTTGGAGGATCCCTCTTCCTCCTGTTCTTTCTTTCTGCCTCTCGTTTCTTTCTTCATTCCTTCCTCCTTTTGTTCTTCCGCGTTTCGTCTTTCTTCCTTCATTCTCTTTCCATCTTCTTTCTTTTCTCGACGTGGCATGATGTCAGCCTCATAACAGGCTGCATGCCGCTGAAGAAAAGGCAGGGAATTGACATGAAAGCGATTGAAGTCGAACAGATTCAGCGACTGCATGTCTCGATACGATCTGGTCCCTCCTCCCCAAGTTCGGCCAATTGCTGACTGCATGCACGGTGCACATGAACGCACTCACGGTAGATCGAATGATCGATCAGCGGGTCCTTCTCGGAGGAATTAATTGCATGGTGGATCGGTCGAACCAGATCAGAATTTTTTTTCTTCCACTTTCATCCCTCCCCTCGAACCTCTTGAGTTGAGGCCTGAGAGTTCACGTGGATTTATTTCCCTTTCGTTTTTGAGCTTTTCTTGTTGTGCTTCCGCAGAGATCGCTGCCTCTTCATCTCTCTCCCTCGTCCCTGGCACCTCTCTCTGATCAAACTATCCATCAAATTGCATGATGGAGCCACTGCATCCATCCATCCTTCCGTTTGTCCCACATGCGGACGGAATCATAGTCAATCACGGGGACAAACCCGTCCACCCAACCAGGCTTGTGCCCACCTTCCGTCATTTTTTGCAGGTCACGACCTCCTTCCTCGATCTGACCTTGGAAGGAAACGTCGGCGTGCGTCAAGTTTCCTCCCGTGCAGTTCGTCGCAAGGCTTTCCCTCCAAAACAACTTCTCCTTTTCTTTTCTTCATTGTCAGTTTTCCAACACTTCCACCGGCCTTTGCAAGTGTCCCATTCGACTTTTCGATGTTACTGTCAGCCGCAAACGGCGCAGCCCAACGCCGCCATGGGGTGTGGAGAAAATGGGAGAAAGAAAGGAGCGAGAAATGAGTGCATCTCTATCCATATTGAACAGACAGACAGAGACACACACACATGCATGCACAAGCAGAGACACATACACACACACACGCATACACACGGATGCAGAAGCACGCACACAGAAGCAAACACACACGCGCGCGCGCGCACAGATGCAGAGGCAGGAGACAAACACGCATCCATGTATGAAGGAAACATACCAACGAGACAGTTACATGAGTGCGAAAGAGAAATAGAAACGGATAGGGAGAAAGTGCGGTACCTGGGGGATTACATCTAACATGCAACTCATGTACGTGCACGCACCCATGCAAGTATACGGAATCGTGCAAATGCGCACAGCCGCACTGACAGTCATTCCTTCTGAGTGAGGGAGTGAGTGAACGAGTGGGTCTTCCTTCCAATGAATTTGGCGTAACCAAAAACGCAAAAAAGGCAAAAACATACAAAGGCAAAAGAAAAGCAAAAGGCAACGAAACAAACACGCGTCATTCATTCATCGAGAGAAAGGACCATTTGACCTTTTTTTCTGATAAAGTGCCTGCCTGCCCGCCTGTCTGCATGCCAGTCGGTCGGCCTACTTGAACGAACGTACGCGTTCTGCCTCGTCTGCCCGCCCTCCAATCCCAAAGCCTCACTGGGACCCGTGAAGTGAGAGAGGAGGCGAACATACAGACAGACCAGCAACGAGCTTCTCCATTCAAAGCGGTTCTCCGCACCAATCAATGTATTTCTTTCTTGAGTGCCCTCCTTCCCTTCCCAGCATTCTTTTCTTCCTTTCTTTGCATTCCCTTCCTCCCACACTGGCCCGAAGAGTCAATTCTTGTGGCATGTCGAAAGAATGCACCGAACGAAGCAAACAAGCCGACTACGGGCTCGCAAGCAAGAGATCGGTTAAACAGGGAAAGAGAGTAAAAGCTTGCAAGCACCATGCCTCCTCCCTTGCCGGACTGAAGAGAGGAACACGTGCGCGAATTTCAAATCAGTTGAGGGGGAAAAATGCAAAGGGGCCGTCAAGGTGCCGAACGAAGAGCCATTGACATACTCACCCCGACACATTTCTATTCGCTTCTTTCCTCGCCCGCCGCACCCCTACCTGAATGCAGATTGTTTGGTCGAACTATAGGTCTACTACTGCCAGACCGCATGTGTGCATGAGATAGAGTGGGCTGTGCAGGTGCAGACTCGACATGAATGCTTCTTGTGCTAAGAAAATGCCGCGCGTTACGACCAAGAGGACGGCCGGCAGACATCCGGTTCATTCATTCCTTGGACAAACGGCCTTGGACAACACTGAAGACAGACGGACAGACAGACAGATAGACACGAAGAAAGAATGCGGATAAACACGAATAGGACCCATCCATAAACGAATTGAAGACCAGATTCACACCCTTCACGCACCACACGTTTCCTTCCTGTTGTGTGCAGAGGGGAGACAGAGGGGGGAAGGCAAATCAGAGAAGCAAGAGGCATGCAGGTGAGACATGCACATAGGAAGGGGGCGAGAGGGAGGACAGTCGCTCGGGTCGAATTGAGGTTGCAAGACGTGGGTGGGGTCAGTTGAGGTGATCAAGGGCCAAGAAGAGCAGGGAGGCAGGTCGGTAGGAATGCAGAAAGAAATATAGGCAAAAAAATACAAAAATTCGAGGGAGGAAATCCACCGAGCGAGAAGACTCCAGCAACAACACGTCAGAGAGGAAAGATAAGAAGGGAGACGTACGTCGTCAGGCAGGCACCTAGAGAAAGGAGAGGAAGGAGACAAGGAAAGAAAAAAGGACAACAAACACACAAATAAAGGTACAGACAACAACATACAATGCCTGCATGCCTTCCCCAACTCCATTCCGGCACCTGCATAGTCCCCCATCCATCCAATCCACCGACCGAACAAGGAATGCATCCGTCTTCGACAGATACTCATATTCATGTGTGTAGGTGTTGCAGAGCGACAGTAGGCAGAACGTGGTGCCGCAGTGCTGCACAGGGGCAGAAGGCAAAAAAAAAAAAGTGTTGCCATGGATTGGCGAGAGAGGAGAGGAACAGAGAGGGCTCTCTCCGTTTGCATCGATCGTTGCTTCTTGGGGGGGGTTGCCTTTCCTCTTCCGGCCCTGCCTGTACGTTTCTTTCGCCTTGCTTGCTTTGGGTTTTGACGAATCATTCTCATGCGAAAACCTCCCCCCTCTCCCCCCTCCACTTCTTTCTTTGGGGAGACTTTCTTTGCGCTGCTGAAGATGTTTTTTGGGGGTTTGATGGATCACGCTCATGCGAAAAAATTGTAAGAAAGAGTCTTTGATCTTTCCGACCGCCCGCATCTATCAAACCACCAACCAACCAGCCAATGGACTGATCGCCTGATTGACTCTCTTCGTCTGCCTCTCCCCTTTCGTAGAGCAAGCCATGTTGATTGCGAGAGCAGGTGATCTTTCGACATGATGAGAAAAGGAGGGCCGCTTTTTGCAAGCTTGCAGGAAGGAAGGAAGAAAGGCAGAAAGAGGTAAAGAGGGTTGCCACAAGCAGTCACCGTATATTGGATGAAATTTATCTCTCAGTCCCTTTACTTCCCTTTGGCTCCCCTGTTTTTGGATGGCCAAAGTTTGCCTGATGGTAAGTGGAAAGCTCGAAAAAGGATTGGGAACCGACCAGGGGCAGCACGAAAGGAGCGCAAACGACGGGTGGGAAGGGCAGGGAGTCACCGCCTAGCGAGCACACAAACTCACTCACTCGCTCGCTCGCCTTCAGGATGCATGGACACGGAGTGAGAGAGATGAGGAAAAGGCGAGACAGACAAAGACAAAAGGGCAAACAAACGAGCAGCATCTGACCGAAAAGAATGCAAGGCGGCACAGTAAGAAAGAAAGGCCTACTCCCAAAACTACAGGCAGACTAGCACGATGATGCGGGCGCATCTGTGAGACGGCCCACAACAATAGAAGGAAGGGAGAAAGCAAAAAAGCATTACAAAGTAAGAAAGAGAGAACGCGGGAAAGAGAGAAAGAAACAGGCGGATGCATACAGAAGAATCCATGCACGGATTGACCCCTATCTGTCGGCCCAGATGATGCACACGCACACACACGCACGCGTGCGCGCGCGCACCTTCCCATCTGTATGGCGTCTGTGTTGGCCTCCTCATTTTCCCCCTTGGCAGAAAGGGAGGCCCGTGTGCCACTTCCATGTGTGTGCGCAAAGAGCATGACAAGAGGGATTGAATCCACAATTTTGCACAACAACCAGGACGATGGAGCCAGGAAGATTCATCGACACGCTAGCCGAAGCTCCTCGATCCAACTCAAAACCCTTCCCCCGCCCTGTCTGCGCACAACTTCCCTGAGTCCGCCTGAGGGTGGGTTGCTGGAGGTCCCTTCAACTTCACCCTCACCCCGTCCTTCTCGAATATAATCATGACATGAGAAGGATCCAGTGACACTGCATGCGTGAATGTGGTGATGGGAGAGATCTGTCAGCCAGAGAGGGAGGGCACAAATGCGTAAAAAGATAGATAGGAAGAAAGAGAAAGGAAGAAAGCAGGCGCGAATGCAGCAAACAGAAAAAGGGTAGAGTGGATCCTTTTTTTAAAAAAGCCAAGGAAAGAAAAAAGGAGGAACGAACAATAGAGGTAGGTAGGTGGTATGCTCGATGGTGGCTTAACGGCACCCTCTGCGGTGCTGTGCAACCCCATGCAAAGTCGCATTTCACTTGTGTGAAATGGCAAAACGAAACTCGAAAGGTGTACATATTTCCAGTAGACCAGCCACGTCGTCATTCAAGTACCGTAAGGTTCGTGTGAGCCTTGTGAGAAACAAACAAAGAGGGTGCATGGGGACGAGTAAGATGAGCAAGAAAGATAGTGAAAAAGAGCAATGGAGAAATAATGCAGCCAGATAGAGAGTCAGTCGGTGAGTGCGAGAGCGACCCACCCTTTACCCATTCCCTCATTTGCTTACTCACTCACTCACTCACGCATGTCAGATGCATCTGTGTGGAAACGAAATAAGCTGCAGCCAGGCGATCTATCCTGCCTTGCAAGCAGCTCATCTTCTCTCCAACCTGTTAATACTGAAATCCCCCCATCCCCCCTTCAGTTGATTTCATGTTTCCCATTCCTCCGACAGTCAGACAACAATCAATCAGCACTGGCCGACCCACCAGTTTACTTCCTCAATCTCGAGATTGTCCCTTCTTCCCTTCCTCGATCGATCGACGTGCATATCATTGTGCATTCATCCATCGGCAGCTGTCTCTTTCAACATTCGTATGCAGACTTCGTTCGTTCCTTCTCTTCTTTCTTCGTTTCTTCGGATGGTTCGATTCGCTCTTACAGGCGAATGCAGCACGACCCTCCCGACATGCACGTTGAAAGAGCCCAAAACAGGTCAACAGAGTGAATGGATGCATGCATGCATGAAGAAATAAGTGGATTGATGGATGCAGGAATGGGCGGGTGGGTGGACGGATAGATCAGTGAAGAAAGAGCTTTCCTATTTTGTGGAGGAAGAACTCCCGAAATAAGCACCCACCACACCACCACCCTCCCTCATGGATCTTTGTTTGTATCGCCCTCTCTTTCCCCCCCCGCATTTCCTCGATCGCTTGCCCGGATGGTATTGATCGTCAAATTTTTGTTCGATTTTCCGCCCACGAAACGGTAGATACAGAGAAAAGAAGAGACACGGAGAGAAGGAAGGAGAGCAGAGGGACCGGAGTCCGAAATGATTGACACACGCGAGACGCCAAGAAAAAGAGTCTGAAGGCACCACGTGAAGGAAAAGAAGGGAAGGAGGGGATGAAACCTCTTGTTTCCTTTTCTCCTTCCCCTCTTCTCTTTTCATTTTTTGTCCTCGTTTTCATCACCTAAGATTTTACCTGTCTTTGCTTGCTCGGCTTTGTGTAGTGGTAGTATGTTTGCTTTTTTGTCGCTCTTGTTTTGTCTCAGCCTTCTGAACACAAACACTCCTTCACTGCATCATGAGCGAAGGGCCATTTCATTTCAGTCGTCTTCGGAGGGTGTCTGTCTGTTGAGTATGCTTTCGACTTGATCTCCACTCCTTTCCTCCTTTCCTCGTGTGCATCCAAGACGCACTGAACTTTCTTTCTCCCTTCTTTCCTTCCTTTCTTTCTTTCTCCCTTCTTTCTTTCTTTCTTTCTCTGCTTCTTTCTGGCCTCAAAGAGAAAGGTAAGAATTCTGCTCTCCCTTCACTCCCCTTTCTTCCTTCTTCTTATGCATCAGCAAAACTCAGAGAGCGAGAGTGCCTGGACACTTTACTAGGGTGTTGCAAACTCCAGCGCGCTGCCGCTTCCACTCTTACTTCCCATTCGAAATTGTTGCCTGAGCATCATCCCCGGGGGGGTCGGGATGCTAGAAGCACCCGAGGAAGGAATCGGGTCGGGTGCTCCCGTGAGGGGCGTTGGGTTGAAGTGACTACATATGAATTTGTAGAACTCAACACCACCCCCCTCCACAGACATTCCGGGAGGCAAGCGGATCGGAGGACCCACTAACCGACTCCAGCTTCCTCTACCTCTCTCACCCTCAACCCGCCCACTTGCGCTTCCCCCTGCAGCTGTTGATCCCGCTGCAAAAGTTGAAGGGGACGGGACACCAGCACGAGGCGGAGGCGGCGGAGGTGGTGGAACGGGGGGAGAACGCATTGGAGGACCGCTGGTAGGTCCAAGTCCGAATCCAGGCTGTGGCTGCGTTTGTGTCTGTGTCTGCGGTTGGTTTGGAAGAATAGGTACAGAATTACCGCCTTTCGATGTGCTTCGAATAAGAAGTTCAGGTCCGGGAGAAGCCGCAGGAGAGCTCATGGTGGCACCTCCCACGCGCCCATTCCCCCCATTCGCCCAACCCCCCCCTCCGGTTCCCAATCCTCCTCCTCCTGCTCCTCCTGCTGCGAGTTGCTGTTGGGAGGGTCCTCTGAACGGTTCACCTCCTCCTCCTCGGCTTAGAGACTCTGGTGTTGGGTGTGTTCCCCTGAGAACCTCCCCCCCGTCTCTCCTCACGGATTCGGGGGTGGGATTCACGTCCGTCGAAACAGCCGAGGGCCCCGGGGATGGCGTTCCCAAAACAGGAGCCGGAAACTTGGAGGGAGCAGTGCCACTGGAGGGAGGAGCAGCGGCAGGGGCGGTTCCTGACACAGACACAGTCACACCATGAGAGGACAGACCATCTGTTGCTATCGGCGGAGCTGTTTGGTATCCCATCATCCCTCCCACTTCTCCTCCCACAATCAAACTCTCTCTTTCTCTGTGTATCAGAGCCCCTTTTTCTTCTTCTCTGTCTTCCCCTCCTGTGCTCCTCCTCGGACCACGCAGGGCCAAAACGTCCCCCCCCATCCACAGGGATTCCTCGATAGATGCCCTCCCACCCCCAAGAGGGTCGACTGCACCCACCAAATCCCCGCTAGAAGACGAGAAAACAGACATGCCTCCCAGATAATTCTGCACCCTCTGGTGGCTCTGCTGATCCCCCCCCCCCACAACCCCTACGCCAAGAATGGGAGCGGTGCTCGTCGTATGGGGCCCAAAGCGTGCTCGCAGGTCTTCAACCCCCCTGTCATTATTCAGATCATCCCTCCCAATCCCGACTGACTCCACCCGAAGACCGTACTGGGCAGAGTTCGAGTCGCCTTCTGCACACATCCTCATGCATGCACGTCCGGCATAAGTACATCATCACAAGCAAGCAACCACGTGCAGCTGAACAGGAACGAAAGAGGAGGTTACGGGGCCGAATAAGTCAGACAGAGGCAAGAATCCGATCGGAGAGGAGCTCCCGTGCATGGCCATGGTCAGTGCATTTGTCGTGCAAGGCTTTCTGTCCTGTTTCCTTCTCACTTTCGGTCATCAACATTTTGCCTCTCCCTCACCATTCCCTATCTCCGTTTCTGTCTGTTTTTTTTTCTTGAAATTCCTTTACATTGGCGCAGCATGAAGAGGGAGGCGCAGTGGTCTAAAGTATAGACTCCCTCCGTCATTCCCTCCTTGTCAGACAGATCCTTTGACAATGACTTCTCCGTACTTCCTTCCACTCACCTGAAGGCATCCCTTCAGCTGCCACAGGGAGAGCGGGAATGAGCTCGCTTCCTACAACCAGTTCTCCTTCCCCTCCGACCTGCAAGATCGTTCGAACGTTTGCTCATCCATCCATCGAATTGATAAATCTTCATTCAAGTGTACGTTGCCATCGAGGAGGTTTGGAGGGACGGCTGCAATGGAGCTCACCCTCCCTCTGACTACATGACAGGAGCGAGCGAACGATGGTTTCTATCAACGTGAACACCAACAATCCTTGCAAAGAAAAAGAATGAACAAACATCCGCGGAGGCAGACAGGCGTACAGTGACGCGCGCAATATCTGACTTTGACACGCACTCGCAGAGACACCCAATATTTGACTGTGACCCGACACACAGTTAGAGACGGGGATGACTGGACCAAAAAAATCTCGGCCGCTGATGAGCGAGTGCCACTCCACGCATTCGAATAGCGAAGGTCAAGGGAAAGGAGCAGGCTTGGAGCTGCTTCAAGAATGGCATCAGGAAGGCAAGAGACAGACGAGCCACACTGAAAGAGAAAGTGCGCTGTGAGTCGGCACGGATTGGCATGAGAGTGCAGTCGGGAGGGAACGGGCAGGGCACACACAAATGCAGAAAACACGCACAACGAATAGGAAAACAGCTTTGGAGATCCCGAAGAAGCAAAAAGACAAACGAAGAATACCGGACACGATCGATCGCGGTGATCGGCGGCAACATGAGAAGCAGAAAGGCTTCTGGATGGTCAACCACAGCAGTTAACTACAGGTCATCTATGGTCCCTCGACATTGTCCAACAATACACGGTCTCAGTGTAAGAAGACAGACTGACCACCATCTCTATCGACGAGGAAGTCATTTTCTCTAAGAACAGCAGGTCTTTCATTGAAGGTGCCCCCCTCAACGCGCGGTCGGTGCCTTGGTCTTTGACTCAAGGGCGCCCACGTGAAACTCAAAGTGAATAAAGGACAAGAAATGTGTCTTCTGTGACAGCCATCTCCTTCGGAAGCTCGCTCCTCGAAAGCAGCGACGGCGTATACGCGTGGCCCTGGAACTCTCAGGCCATGCAGGGCACTGATGAACAGAAGTATCGCACAGGCAGGTGGGCTCTGAGACTGCAACAACATGTGCCTTGCGTATGGAGCTCGTCCATCAGAATTATGCAGATTGCCTGCTCGTCTTAGCAGCGTCGACTGCAAGTCTGTTTTGCGAGAACAATCCAAGAATTTTGGTTTAATACCTGGCGGCGCCGCTATGGCTGCGCATTTTTTTTGACAAAAACAAACTCTGCATGCCCGCATTGTTGCGCACTCGAGCGAAAACGCGCACTTCAGTATAGAAAGGTCACTGCATTAATTAATGCAGGGTCATTCAACGTCATTCATGCAACGCGCGTCAGTCTGACACTGAACTCGCACGGAGCTGATCGAAAGACACTGGATAGGGGCACTTAATTATTCGGCTTGCGGCATGTCCTGCACAGATTCACAGAAAAGTGATCAAATTGCACTGCATGAACTTGCATGAGCTTGAAAGAGATCCAGTCACAGCTAGTCTTCACGATAACGTGGCAGCGCAAGGTCCAGCATTTCTATGCATTACTTTGTTCATCTGATGTCTCTCTGTATGCTGAGGACCAGTGAAGTTCGCAGCAACGGTCAAGCAGGGGAAAGATAAGCTAAAGGGGCGGAATCCTAGGTCGCTGGCCTCATTCCGATTCTCCCGGGCATTATCTGCAAATCTGCAGCCGGCCAGTGCACCCAAAGAGATCGAGATAGAGAGAGAGAGAGTGTTCTTGTGACTTTGAAAGGCCCATGAGAATTTGATCGATGCGGCTCTTATTGGCTTTCCTGAAGTTGTCTTTCAGTTTCCTTCTCCTCTTTGAGACCAGTGCTGCCCTGTCTGGCGACTCCCGAGTGACGCAGCAGAGCTTCGGCCTTTCTTCGGATACCACACGGCTGGACTTCATCGTGCAGACAAACTACTACAGATGCCTGTGAGTCAAGGCCCAAAGTTCTCTCGAGATGTATCGACATGTACATGCAGCATTTTTGATATCTGTGCATGTTGCACGTTGCTCACGAGATAAGGTCGTTCTTGTGGGAGGTGCATTTAAATGGAAGTCATTAAAGCACGTTCAAACTGTTCATACAACTCTTCTTTAGGCACGTCTGGAAACAAGGATGACTCTGAACTGCAGAACACCAAATTTAAGTGTTCGGAAGTGACTGACCTTTTTGGCTTTTTGCTCCACTGAAAAATAAGCTCCATTAGGGAAAGTTTGTATCGAAGCAGGTAATTACAAACAATGTCTTTAGCCTTGTCGTCATGATTTCTCATGCTTCCGATTTTCTGTGCGAACGCGCAGCACTCCCTTCGCTTTGAAGGGGAATGGGTTTTGTCGTTTTTATTTTTTCCAGATTGCTGTGATTTCAGATAATTGCTCTCTGCGAAGGTGTAAAACAAATGCTGAACAAACTGCCTGTGCGCCAGCTAGAAATACGTGTTTGAAGAGAAGCGGTGCACATGCACCGTCAATGAAAAAAACAGTGACGACGTACGCGAACATCTTTTGTGTCAACGCTTGCTTTTGTGTACATGTGTTCCTACACCCTTCCGCCCTCTTGCAATGTTTCCGAGGATTCACATCTCCACATCGCCATACATGATTGTATTCATTGCAGGCACGACACGCCCCTTGTGAAATGGGACTTTTGCATGGAGGATTCGGCCCAGGAGTGGGCAGACAGGGGCGTGTTTGAGCACTCCGACTCCTATCACATGGAGGGGTGCGAAGGACCGGCGGGTCAGTAAATTTGGTGTCGTTGTTGCAGCAGCGTGACTGTGGGCGAATTTGAGACCTGCAGGTGAGGCAGACTGCATGGCAAACGGACATCTTGATTGTCATTCCGCTTCGATCTCTCTCTCTCTCTCTCTCTCTCTCTCTCTCTCTCTCTCTCTGACTGCGATTGTCCTTTTTCGAACCCCAGCTGAAAGGAAGCTTCAGTCTGTGGGCCGAGGGAACGGGTACGGATGACCTGCAGATTCGGTGTGTAACGCCCTCCGCGAGGAAAGGGGCAGCACGCCCACTCTGACAGACTTTCTGTCTCCTTCTCTTTACAAATTCATTTGAGTACAGAAGGGATTTTTTGGTTTTCATTCTTTAGCCATCAACAGTCATGCGAGAATTAGTTCGATCTATTTGGATTTGAATGCATGCATGATCTTTTTGGGTATACGTGGTTTCGGTTCTCTCAGGTGAGAACATGGCCATCGGGTTTGGGTCGCCCTCACACGGAGTGACTGCCTTCTATGGAGAGAGAGCGCTGTGGGAGAACTCTCCAAAAGACGCGGTCAGAAAAGGAGAAAGGCAGGGAGGAAAGGGGGGAGGGAGGGAGGGAGCTCTTAGAGGGGGGCGGTAAAGAGACAGAAAAGAAGAAAACGACACAGTCTCTCTCAGCTACGGAGTCATACTGTGTTCTACCGAGTTTAAGTTTCTGGCACTCACCATATGCTGTTCCCCCGCCCCAAAAGAGTGTGTGTGTGTGTGTGTGTGTGTGTGTCTGTATGTATGTGTGTGTGTGTGTGTGTGTGTGAGAGAGAGAGAGAGAGAGAGAGAGAGTAATTCCTTTGCGTGTCTGGATGTTTCGGTGCAGTTCCTCCCTGAGGCCGCTCACTACACGGCGATGCTCTGGTACTCTGTTTCTCACATCGGGTGTGCACGGCAGAGAGGGGGGTCTATCGATGTCTGCAGGTCTGTAGGGGTGGGGGGGTGGGGAATTGTTTGTTGGCAGACATAGATAGATCGACAGAAAGATAGATAGCTGGATAGATAGAGGCAGGTAGGTGTCTGAACGTAGATTTCATCCCAGATGAATTGTTCCCAAGGAGGGCCATCGGGCCCAGTCGTTGGCTTTCGGGTTCATCAGTTCGTGGGGGGCTGTGTGGCTTGGTGTGTGGGTGAGTGGACACGCAAGGTCGGAGAGGACGAGAGTGAGTGTGTATATCGACACGGGTATGTGTTTCTGTATGCGTGGTGTGTGTACCTGTTGAGAACAGTCTCAAGACGATACTGAGAAAAAAGGGCGGGGAGTGGCTCCAGAGTATTTCGATGCAAAGAGAACAGAGAAGAGAAGATGGGGAAAATCGTGCTCTCCACTTTTCCATTTCTTTTCTGCGGCTCTCGCCCTCACTTCTTCTAAGCGTGTCCCTGCATGTACCCCCTTTTAACTTGCCTGCTGCATCCGGGTGCATCCACAGACGCTTAGGATCGCACTTTTTGTCTGTCAGGAAAAGAAAGAAGTGAAGCTTCCGATCGAGAGGATCATCCCCATAGCTCCCTCCCTCCGACCCCCCTGTACTTCCTTCCAGTGCACGGGGGGGGCTTCGCGGGGATGAGAAGCTTTAGGAGGAAACGTCCATGATTCATATGAACAGTGCGATGTGTGTAGAGGCCATCATAACGGTTGTGTGCTCCTGCTTGCCGCCGTCCAGATACACCGGGCCCTCAAGGCAGAACTGTGACCTCCCAAACATGGACGGGTGTTATGAGTGGAACGTGAGTCACTGTGTGGGTGGGCAAGAAAGTCAACCAGAGAGTCCTTTTCTTCCTTCCAGCTGTTCCCTGAAGAAGTTTACTCTATGTTTAGTCAAGTCAAGTCCCAAGGTGTCCTCTTTTTTTTTTTGCCTTTCTGTGTCGTGAATTCTTTTGGATCTAGCCTCACGCCTCTCTCTACTACTTGGGATCTCTCTGAACACTCTGTCTCTCTCGCAGGTCAAGCCAAGGGGATGGAGGTCGGAAACCTTCTGCAGAAGGGAAGCAGAGGAGTGGGGACTTCACGGTCGGTCCCTGCGTTGGTCTTGCGGTGGGTTTTGTGTGAGGTGTGAAAATGTCTGTCCGTTTTTATGTTTTCGTTTCATGCGTCGAAGGGGAGCGTACATGAGAAGTTGAGCGTCTGCTTTCTTTTGAGCTGAAAGGATACTGTTGACAAGGGGGAATGAATGAACAGCGGGCAGAATGAAAAAGGCTGACTGGCTGAGAGATTCGTTGTGTGAGTATGCGAGAGATTGCATTCTGTTTTCCTGCCTTGCTGGAAGAGACCTTACAGTCTTTCGATATTTGCACCTTGCAAGGACATGCGCATGGTTCTTCTCAGGCAAGCTGGCCTCGACCACAACTTCTACGACCACCACTACTACTAGTACTACGACCTCCACCAGCACAAGCCCTCCAACTGGGTCCACAACCACTTCCACCACAACGAGCACACAAACAGAGACATCGACCTCAACGTCCACATCTTCAATTTCGACTACGGTCGGTTTCTTTCAGATCAACATGCGCAGATCTCGTTTGGTGTGCTCCCAACTTCCCTTGTCTATCTGCTTTGACATTTTTTATGACACCAATCACTCCTTTCTTTCGATCCATATACCGATCGTGCCTGGGTATTCTCCATTCTGTCGCGAGTCTGATTCTCTGTTTTGTGTCTCTGCAATGATTGACTGCAGACTAGCAGCAGCGCTACATCCCCAAGCATCAACACACCAGTCGAAGAAGTCGCCACGGGAATCACAGACGGCGTTCAAATAGGAGAGGACGGAAAGGTCTGTTTGTTCGTTTTTGTTGCATTGCAGAGAACACCAGATGAAAAGCCCCCGCATTGGCAGTCGAAGGACAATGGGGCGCTTTCCTGTCAAGCCGATGCTGCAGGGTTGAATGGGACGTTCGATGTGTGAACCAAGGCTTCTGAAAAGATCAAGACAAGCAGGTGAAGTGACATACAGCGAAAAATACTTCTTCTTTTCATACGTCGTCTCTGCAGGCTTCTTTCTCCCCTGAGCTGATCGAGACAGGCGAACAGCTTGTGGACGAGGAAGAAAGACGGGAATTCGTGCGGGAGGCCATCGAGACTCTCCTTCAGATCGGACAGCAGCAACGGGGGGAAGAGGGAGACGGCTCAGAGGGCAGCACAGAAATGGAGGTGAATGTCTCAGATCTCCCGTTCCCAGAGAAGGTCAAGCAGAAGCTTCAAAAGGTGAAGATCTTCCCGTCTGGTGCGAAGGTGAGTCAGAGACGAGAAAGGGGTGAGGGGCTAGTCAGACATTGACAGAAGCAAGCCTTAGGAGAAAGGTTGACTTTAATGCAGTCAGTTGTTTTCATCCTGTCTTCCTGAATCGGCTTTGGTTTCGACGTCGATTTTTTATTGCTGAGGGTGAGGGAGAGTGGATTTACCATGACTTCTCCTTCTCTCTCTTTGGTCTCTGCCAGGATGGATCTGTGCGTTTCTCTACCTTTCTTACCTTCACTTGCGTAAGGTTTGTCCCTGTCTCTGCGTTGGAAGGAGACTTTGTCTAGACGTGGAGTCAATCCAATTTTCGTCTCTGACACCCGATGCGGCAAATTTCGAATCTGATTTCTGCCTTCCGTCCATCCTTCCCTTCATTCCCCCTCCTTCCTTCTCCCTCTCTCATAGGTCGACATTGACGAAGCCTCAGTTGATCTCGAGAGGGGGCTGTACTGCCCTCTGAGCTCTGACGGTGATTCTTTCGTTCTGGTGAGGAACGGCAAAGAACTCAAGGTCAGGCAAGTCGTGAGACAAAAAGGATCCTTATCAGATCGATCGAGATACTTGACTGACAGTACGGGTTGCTGATGGGCGCATGGAGAGAGTTGTACTAGAGGTTCGCTTCTTGTCACTCCTGGGCCGGAGACGTGGAAGGAATTCAAAGGTCGAACTAACCATCCAGTCTGCTCAGCGTCTGCCGCCTGCACGGGCAAGAAGAGCTACTGCGATCTTGGTCTTCATTGCACTTCTCTTCAGATGCGCGATGCCAGACTCCCCTTTTTTGGCTTTTGTACGAAGAGATTTGAAAAAGCCTTTGTCCTTGCCCTCCGCGAATTAATTTGTACGTCGTTTCTCAATGTCTCTTTTTCACCCTGCAGGTTACTCGTGGAGGTACTGCTTTTCTTGTGGAGGTTGACGGAGAGGTCGTCGGAGGGTACGCGCGAGAGGGCGACGCCGTCCTGGCCTCTGAAACCGGTGTGGGCCTGCTGGTCGTTCTGGGCAGCGCCACAATCGTGTTCGAGAAATTAGACCTTCTGGAGTGGTACGTACAGCACTTCCTTCTGTTGTTTTGTGTATCTTTGTGTGGGTGTTTGTGGACGTGCAGCGTGTACGAACTTTTTCTCTTTTCGATGGAAAGAAACCATTCGATCGTGGAAGTCAGACATTGCAAATTGCCTTCGTGCCCTCTCGTGCGACGAAGGAGCGAATGAGACGAAAGCTCCGACTCGGCTGTATGCCTGTGACACTGTGCCCTGCATTCATGTCCTTCTAGAAGTAAATTGGCCATTCTTTTCTCTGTTCCTAGCTCTGAGACACTCCATTCGTCTAAATGACACCGCCTCATTAGAGCTGTTTTCCGACACCAATTCCTTTCCTCTTTTCCTCCTTCTCCTCGCTTCCTTCCGTTGTGCCCTGGCCAACATTCTCCCGTTTCTTTATCAATTAAATGACCAATTGATTCATCGACTCATTTCCTGCCCTTGATTTCTCCTCTGCCGACCTTCTTCATTACCTCAGGTGGATGGTTCTATTGATCGTCTTCTCTTGTTTGGTCGTTGCCGTTGGCTCTCTTCTTGCCGTCTTCTGCATGTGGAGGCGGCGGAAGGCCAAACTGAAACGGCAGCAGGAAGCTTTGTCCCCCGCAGAAGCAACATCACGCAAACAGCTCCAGAATCTTTTCGCATTTGCGCGGACACTCCGGACAACCAGGGCTGGGAAAGACCTTGAATGGGGCTCTGGGCCTGAGTTTGGCGATGGGTCTGAAGAGTGGGAAGTTGCAGAGGAGGAGGGGGCAGGGGGCGTCAGGGGGGAGAGTGTGAAGGACCACTCTCGAAGAAAGGTCCTGAAAGAAGCGGAGAAGAAAAAACCGAGCAGAAAAAGTGAACGGAAACTCACTCGAACTACCGGTGAGGCCTTCAGAGCGTTGGCACGAAACACATTCATGGTCTCGGCAAACTAGTGATCGCCATGCAGAAAGAAGATCTGCCGGCTTGTGAAGCTTTAGCAAAGTCAAGACGGTGATCGACAGAATGTTTTGCTTGTGTTTTCTTTGAGTGAGACTAAAAGAAACCAACGCGTTCAACCCCAGTCACTCTTTTTTTCTTCTCCTATGCATTCTCTCAAAAGCTGCATGTGTCTCGTTCCTGTCCACAGGTCCCACGGTAACTTCAACCCTCATCTCTCCTCGTACATTTTCCTTCCCACCTTTGTTCTGCAGACAAACGCGTTATCGTCCTACCCCCACACGCCACCGGTGTCCCTCCTTCCTTTGGGCGGACAGGCCAGATTTCTGTCACTGGCAAGCACACCCCAAGTACCAGACAACACCCCAATGCAACCAAGCCAGTCAACCTGGCGGCCACCTCCAGACACAGCGCTACCTTCAAACCTCAGCCTCGCGTCTCCATCCCCTCGCCTAGCTCGACTAGGTCCGGGGGTCCTAGATTTTTGGCAGCAACTCTGAGCGTCCCCCGGGGGAAGGCGACTGGAAACGGTAACCAGACTCACCGGTCGTCCTGGGGGGTTGGCGGGAGGTGAAGGTGAAAAATCGAAAAAGAGCCGTTTCGGTCGGTCGTCACTTAACACCGGCCCCAGGACTTGCAAGAGAATCAAGGTCGAGTGAGGTTTGTGCAAGGCATGTCATTCGCATGCATCTATCTGTTAAATTCCCGAGTGGATCGTCTCTCATTCCTTACGAGAGAGAGCGACGCGTTTCTGCTCACGAGGAGAAGGAAAAGGCTTATGGAGAGAGAGTCGGTGAGAGAGAAAAACGGGGGCAGCTCGAGAGCGTAAGTGACCCAAATGGACCAAGAGAGAGTCAAGGGTGTCCTTGGATCTCTCCATCCATGTCGTTCCGTAGAGACTCGCAAGTGCCTTTCTTGTCTGTGCAGTGACGGATAGAAAATCAAGATCGAATGGACCGGGCATGGAAACACGTGTTCATTCAAACCTCATGCATGCAATCACGCGAAAAGAATGTGGGCATGCAGAAGAGAAAGAAGAAGTCAGAAGGTTGCCAAAGATGCGCTGTTCTGCTGCGATGGTCGTAGTCGCCTACAAATTCTTTCATTATTCCCATTGAAAGAGACTGAAGCTCTCTCTTCATGATTCGTTTCCTCTGTCTCTTTCCTTCTTCATCTGCATGGTTAGATTGAAACCAAGACTTAGTGTTCGAATGTGATCCGTTCGTGCACTTTTTGATCGATCCCAGCCTTGTCCGTTTGTCCCTTTGTGCTTTGCTGCTTCTATGCTTTCCTGCATCAGCGTGACGTATGAGAGCCTTCGTGTGCCTTTTTCTTGTGGCACGAGTCTACATGTGTGAAGAGGTTCTATCTGTCCTACAACTCGCAATGTCTTTGATGGGATTCAAGTTGTGCGTTCATGAATTGCATGGAATCTCCGTAGCGTCTGCTGACCCTCTTCCTCTCCATGCACCTTTTCAAATCAGAAGATGGATGCAGTATGCGGGCTGCCGAATGGCCATGAGAGAGGAACAGGAGAGAAGCAGGCAGCGCGCGCGCGCGCGCGAGAGAGAGAGAGAGAGAGAGATCCAGAGAGAGAGTTTGCATTCATGTCTCTGCTTCAAATCGCTCTAAGAGACTCATCCCCACAACAGCGCAACTGCGCTGCAGGTCATGCAGGCTATGATGCAGCAAGAAAAACAAATTTTCGAGAGTTTTTCTATGGTCGATCGAATTTATAATAAATTATTTATTCGATTTAATCATCTCTAATTCCCTGAACTTTGTTGCATCGCCCCCCTTTTCTCGGTTTGTAGACTTTGCGCCTATCATCAGTCATGTTGAAAGATGTGCATACGGATTTTTGTAAATGTCGTGTAATATTATGTTCATTATACGCCATCGCCATTGGCCCATGTTCTAACCAGCCGATCTAGCAGCCCATGCATGCTAGGCGTCTAGCATTCGGCAGGTCATTATTAACATCATGTAAGGTAGATTTTAAAAGAATAGACTCTAACTTGGCAAATTATACTAAATTCTTGAAAAAGACTCTTTAAAAGAGTAAAGAAACGACTGCCGCCAGTAAAGAAAATGAAGCTTAAATTGAAACTAAATACATATCTACTACTACTTATAGAGAGTTGTAGCTAGTCTAGCATTTGGTTCGCTTCAATCGCTTACCAGTAGCCCAAATTGAATACTGGTTGATAGTACGTATAATTTAAATCATAAATTGACTATGCATTACCTTAAATTTACTTAGGCCAATTCATTGTGCATTTAGACATAGCTAGAGACACGGACCGGGGTATTAGACCCCCCCCCTTCGTATACTATACGACTCCAGACTTAAATTCAAATTTATTATCTTGAATTTAATATATTTAAAACTGTACGTTATATACATAGTACATTTAAGAGTTACTTTTTAAAAAAAGTAACTAGATTTTTCCAGACAGCTCAAGTTACTGTACTAAAAGTAACTTTAAGATTTTTTGGAAGTTACGGTAGTAAAAGGAGGTGTAGGGTTTTTTTATATGAGAAAGTGTTAGCAAGTGCTTCTCAGCAGCTTCTGTTATCGTCTTATGTATCTTAATTTAATGGCCTATTATATGAAATCGCATCGAAAACAGATAGTGTACATAACACATGCATGTTTGACTCTCATATCACGTACTACTCCAAGACAAAAGATCCGACTCCTGATGAGAGGCTTCATCAGAGAGCCTAAGGGTGAAGAAACTCCCTCTTCCAATCAAGCCAGAGAGAGAGAAAATAACAAAAAAGGGAAAAACAAAAGAAAAAGAGAGAAGACCTTCTGAAGAAAGAATATCTCTCAGAGACTCTTACACTCTGTCACTTCATATAAGTATCGCATTCACTGACAGACTTCCACAGACTTCAATCTCAAACATGCACCGTCGTACTATGAGACAAATACAGTTAGACACAGTGTATTATAAACAAAAAGAAAAATGAGAAGGAAAGAGAGACAGACTAGAGATAGAGGAAGACAAAGATGATCAAGGTTTTTATTATACAATGCTATATCGCATCCTCATATATAAGGGCTAGTATGAGAGGCAGATCTAGCCTAGTTTATCCAATTTTAGGAGCAACAAAGAGGGAAACAATCACTCAAGAACATACTCACATATCACATTCTGCCCTTTTCCATCCCGCACGCCGTATAGAAGACAGAACTATCAAAGTTTTTTCTTTTCTGAACCGTCTCAGAACTAGTCTCAGAAACGGTTGTCTTCCCGTCTCCAATCGACTTTAATCAGGGGCGTATGATCCGTTACGCATGGCGGCGCGCGCCTACCCTGTAAAGCTAAAATTGCTGCTAAAAATGTGAACGAACTACTGAATCATGCCTTTTAGGCCTAGAGTAGCCTAAAAGCCCAAGATCTTACCGTAACTAGTAGTATTTAAAAAACAGTAGAATGGAGTAGAAGAACTCTAAGGTAAAAACATATGCATACACTCATGATTTAATACTGAATTAGTATTTTGGGCCGAGATCTTACGGTAACTAGAAAGAAGTAAAAGAACTCCAAGGGGCTCAAGTTACTGGTACGGAGTTACTGAAAAGTCAGTAACTAAGGTTTTTAACTGACAAACAGTTGTTACTCTTAAACGAACTCTGTAACATTATACAATGAGAATGTGTTTGACTGTTAAAAATTATTAGTGGAACGTTTGCCAAGGATCAGAATCAGCATCAGCTCTATAGGCATCAGCTACTACTACATTCTAGAAATACACTAGGAGACGCATGTTTACAGTGGCATTATATATATCATGTATGCATGATCTAGTTTGTGAATGTCTTGCACCTGCTCCCTAGATCTGCAGAAACTTGACGATATAGTTGATGATAGTATGACAACTTAAAGCCAGAAAGTTTGACTGATTTCAAATCACAGAACAGCGACAAATCAAGAGAATTGGAAAACACGAACACATGCAGAATCTGATCTCATCAAATACTGACCGATGTTTTCCACCTCCATATGCTCCTGCAGACCCGGGAAGTACTGGGCCATAAAGGCGATCGAGGAATGCGAAATTCGTTTCCTCAGCTCATCGACCGTTGTTGTGTCGAAGCTGATTTGGAATGTCCCAAAGCACTCAAATGCGAGAGCAGACACTGCCTTGCTTTTTTAGTTCAGACAGAGAACAGCAGCCTAAGCTTATTGTCTTCTTTTCAAAAGGAGGTCACCGTTTTGGAAGCATCAGAGACAGATCTAAGCCATGGTGTTCCAAACAGAAGGTAAGGGCTTTCACCCCCCCCCCCCCCCCTACCGCGGCGGCCAACTATTCCTCTTTCGCCAGATCGTCGAATTTGTTTACGATCCCCAGCATGTCGAAGGCTCGCACGATCACTTGAGGAGAAGCTGCGATAGAATTCTTTACAACCACCTGTAAGATTGCAACGATGTCCTTTCTCTTCGTCTTCTGATAGAGAGGGCAGCCGTTAGCAGGAACCCAGTGGCAGAGCGTACACAGATAGCTGATCACGTTCTTTGCTGTCTGTAAAATTGCATTATATTGCATACGTTAATATTTATATTGTAATTTACATGGAAATCATATGAAACATTCTCCTGAGTTGAGTTGAATGCAGATATAATATAGAAGACAATAAAAAGAAAAGATGATACATATTGAAATTATTTCCCTAGGGGGGAACACTCTGGAAGGTTTAAACTTATGGTAGATTTTGAGCCCAGAATGATATAAAATGTGAACAAAAACAGATTTTTACGAGCCAGTCCGGCAACTTGGAGCTCTGCCTGGTCAAGTTACGTCAAAATCAGATTCTGATGTTTTTGAAGTGTAGGCTACGTGGTTACTTTAGGTTACCCCCTTTTTATCTTTGTCACATAAAGAGGTTATAGGTTACCTGGTTATAAGTATTTTAACCTCAGTAACCAACCAAATTTTTAACTTTTAAAAACATTCAAAATAATGTTTAGAACACGTTTAAATGCTTCTTGGGGGAGGTTACTTCATTTTTGAGGGGGGTAAAAAAAGGTTACGGGTTACCCGGTTACAAAGAGTTAAACTTTGGGGGCAAAGTGAGTCTGACACATCATTTTTCATCATTCAATTTTTTGACCATAACCTGAATTGTTTAATAATCTTGAAGTCAGTTTTATGAGTAACCAAATGTAACTAATCAATTAGCACCACTTTTAACTGATAGTTACATGTCACACGTTGTAGGAGGGGGGTGTAGGGTCAATAACCATGGTGTAAGCAGCTGAAGTGCCCCCCCCTAGTCATTTCTACCCTTCTTCCCTCCCTTTCTTCCTCCTTCTATCTCTTTTCTCCCTTCCTTCCTTTTTTCTTACTTTTTTTCTTCTCTCCTTCGCCCTTTCCTTCCCTTCCATCCTTTCTCCCCTCCTTCTTCCCTCCCTCTTTCCCTTGTTCCCTCCTTCTTTCCTTTCTTCTTTTCTTCTTTTCTTCATTTTTTTCTTTTTTCCTTTCTTCCCCTCTTCCTTTCTTCTTTTCTTCTTTTCTTCCTTTCTTCCTTTCTTCCTTTCTTCCTTTCTTCTTTTCTTCCTTCCTTCCCTCCCTCCCTCCCTCCCTCCTTCCTTCCTTCCTTCCTTCCTTCCTTCCTTTCTTCCTTCTTTCTCTCTTTTCCTCCCCCCCTTCTTTTTTCCCTCTCTTCCTTCCTCTGTCCCTCCTTCCCTCCCTCCCTCCCTTCTTTCATCCCTGCCTCCTTTCCTCCCTGCCCCCCCCTCCTTTCCTTCCTCTCTCTCTCCCCTCCTTCCCCCCTCCCCCCGATCTCTCTCCATTCCTTTCTCTTCTCTCTTTCTTCTTCCTCTGTTGTTTTTTCTTTCTCTCTTCAGAATCTTTCGATCCTTCTTTTCAGAAGTGCTGAATGTATGAAAGATAATATTGAAGTATCATTACCAGCATATACATAATTGAAAAAAAGAAATGCATTCAACTGAATTCACTGACCTCATTGATCTGCGCCTCCATCTGTCTCTTGTTCATCTTTTTTTCTTCTTGTTGTTTTCTCTTTAGAGGGCTTATTCTATATATAGGCTCCTTGCCGCTGCTGCACTATTCAACAACGCCGCAAAGCGTGGGACAAAGAAAGACACGAGACAAGCCTTTTTACTGACAGCCTTATGTATTCTTGGGAAGAGAAGACGTAGAACAGCATCAACAACTACACATCTCACTTGTGCAAAGACGATACAGTCTGCTGAATCGAGCAGCCAGGGCAAGGAGCCACGTGTGTATGTATGGTTACACAATGATATGATACAAAGGCTGTGTATATATGGACGCGGACATGCAGAGACGGCGCGGCGCCTGCATACATCCATTTTAGCCAGGCTAAGCCAGCATTTTTTTAAAAAAAATTTATTTTATGGTCGTTTTTTGTTAGATGCAAATGCTAGCTAGGCCTGCTAGTAAAAGTAACCGCGATTGAGTCAGAATTTTGCGTGCGTCAAATTGGCCGGGGCCGCCAATGCATGCATGCATGCCTGCATATATGGGCCGTGCGCGCGACTCGCGGCGCGAGGCGCCGATCGAGGCCAATCCCGACCAAATTGGACAGTTTAGCTCGGTCATGCAATGATGCACGCAAACAATGAAAGTCGATCCTCGGAAGAGATGGGAAGATCGAGAGATGCAGAGTATGCACCCGTCTACTCAATCCTCGCACGGTGGAAAGAACCCCCAGAGTGCTCATCTGGTGCCTCGGGTATTTTGTGGTTGGATTTTCAGGTTCTCTCTTTCGTTGTCTTGACAAATCCATCATGTTGCAGTTGTCACGTGTTGCTTTGAGCGAACTGCGAAAACAGCCGAGAACGCTCGCAGCCATCGGCCTTGCTCTCCAACAGGTTGGTAAGAGACGAGTCCAACGGACCCACTTGAGCCGTGAGGCAAGTTCCATAGACAACGTATAAAGGGCATGCTCTGCGCTCTGCATTATCCTGTCTCTGCAATCTGTGCCAGCTGTGCAGCACTGTCCCTTCAGCTCCCTCCGTGCCCTTGCTTCCTGATTTCCTTTTCGTTTCGATGAGTGCAGAACAGTTTCTTCCGAGAAAAGTACGGCGGATCTCCATGGGTCAAGCTCAGCGGTCCGCGTTGTCTGATTTAAACTTGTTGCATTCCTCGCTATTTTCTTCTCTTCCCTTTCTTCCTTCTGTATATGCTTTTTGGAAAAGGACTTCAAAACACAGAGCAAGAATCCTTCACAGGAAGCTGGGCATAATTTTGTCTGCAAAGTGCCCTCTTTCTTTCTTTCTTTCTCTCTCCCTCTCTCTCTCTCTGTGTGTGTGTGTGTGTGTGTGTGTGTGTGTCCTTTAGTATCCTCCAAGGGCGGGGATGTGCTGTGACGATTGGCATGAAGTTGCGAAGAATGTCAAATCCTCAATGAAGCAACAATCTTCTTCTCCATTTATTCTTATTCCTCCTTTCTTGACTTCCTTTACGCTTCCTCACCATCACCAAAAAAGAATATGCTGGTGCTTTTGCGGGGGTCCACGAGGTTTCTGAATTGTATTCTCCTTGGTCGGTCCTCGTTTTCTTTTCTCCCGAGACTCTGCAGGTTTCCGTCTGAATGCCCCCCCCAAGCCATTCTCGTACGCCCTGAAGGCAGAAGGAGAGGCGAAAGCGTCGGAAGGTGAGTCATACCAAAGGTGGGGTGGAGTTTGCATGGCGAGAGTAGAAAAAAATTCGCATCAAACTCTGTCTCTCTGTCTCTGTCTGTCTGTCTGTCTGGCAAGGCTTTCTTTCTTTTTGTCTGTTATGCACATGAAGAAAAGAAGGGAGAAGAAGAAACATACAGTCTGTCTGGCAAGGAAGGGCCGCAGGGTACACTCAAGGCCTGGAGCTCTGGTACCCTTCCACTGCGAGAGCGCGCCAAAAGAAGAAGAAGAAGAAAACCGAAGAGAATCCTTTTTTTTTGTTTGAAGTTATTAAAATTTTATTGACATTGGGATTCATTTGAAATCATATGAATTTATTTTTATGTCCCTTTTTGATATTTTAAGAAAGAGAAAAAGGAAAAGAAAACTTGTGAAAGTGTGTAAGTTTGTATGTGTATGTACGTGTGTTTCTCTGTCTGCGTGTGCCAATGGGCTGGGTTTCTCTGGACCCAACTTTGCTTCTGGCATTCTCACATTTTTGTTCATTAGGATTCTTATACTGCAGTCCGGTGTCACTTCCTTTCATTTCTTTCTTTCTTTCTTTCTTTCTTTCTTTCTTCGCAGTGATCAGCGTGGGTATCTCTGAGATGTCTAAAGGCGCCCCCGCTGTCCCCCCCCCGACTTCCTCCTCGTGTCTCTATGATGTGGTCCTGTGGGGTGGCGAGGGAAGTGGGGACGGCGACACTGTAGTCGGTAAGTCTTTCTGGCTTTCCTTTCGTTTCTTTCCTTTTGTTTTCTGCCTGAGGCCTTGGGTTGTTCTTCTTTTCTAATTAATTCCTCAAGGGGGGGGTGCTACTGTTGCATGAAAAAGTCGTCGCTTCCTTCTACATTGGATACATGTCTGCGAATGTTCCCCTGCTAAAGCTGGTATTTTCTCTTTGGGAGCCATCTTTTTGGGAGCCATGTGCATTCTTTTTGTATGGACACTCACACACACACGCACACACACACACACACACGAAAGCAAAGCAACGAAATTCACTTACCCTATCCACCCGTGCAGCGTCTCTTGTGCAGTCCCCAGGATCGGTGGGGGGATCCTCGTCGCTCCAGAGCTCTCTGCTCTGGTGGGATGAGGTCGGTGGAGTGTAAAGGGGTTGTGTGAGGTTGGAAAAAGGGACGTTAGGTAGGCGAATGAAAAACCCAAAATTGCTCAAACCTTTGCCCTCACTCCACGTGTAGACAGTCAAAATGACATGCAGCCAAATGACCGTTTTGTCAAGCACGAAAGAACCGTGCATTCCTTCCTGTCCTCATATTTTTCTTTTCATGCTTTCAGGGTGAATGGCAACAGGCATCTCTTGACGTCCGTGCGCAGCCGGAGGGGGACAGTGTGAGTCTTTGCCTTAAGTTTTCGGTCTTTCTTCTCCATCCATCCTTCAACCCATCCATCCACTCATCTGATTAGATTGAGTGGGGGGGCCTCCTCTGGAGTCTCTCTCGACCTTCCGTGTGCTCGCGAGGGGCGACGTATTGGCCGTTTCCTCTTGCTCTCCCCACAACTCTTCTGCTTTCTTTTTTTCTTCGTTGGCGCTCTGTTTTGCTTCTCCATCTCAACTTACAGCTATAACAGTCCCTTGAGACCCGCTCTCTTCCTTCGCGACCCTGATTGTTTCTTTCCTTTCCTTTGCTTTGTCTGCACCGACCCTGATTGTTTCTTTCCTTTCCTTTGCTTTGTCTGCACCGACCCTGATTGTTTCTTTCCTTTCCTTTCCTTTGTCTGCACCGACCCTGATTGTTTCTTTCCTTTCCTTTCCTTTGTCTGCACCGACGCTGATTGTTTCTTTCCTTTCCTTTCCTTTGTCTGCACCGAACACACAAACGGACGGATGGACGGATGACTGTGCTTGATCGCAGTGGGCTGTGAAGGTTGAGAGCGGTGATGCGATGAGCAGTTTCTCTGTTGAGGTCAGCAGGGCATAGAGGGATAGATAAGGAGACCGACAGTGCCACAGAGTAATACCAACTGACAAAAAACAAAGTTAAACAGTGAGCTTGCTGACTGAGTAACAGCTCTGGCATTCAAAAGTTGAGTGCCTGTTTTCACTCTCTCCGGTCCCATGCCTGTTTGGATGCGGTTCGACAGACCCTTTAGACCCAAACGACAGATGTCAAGCGTGCACCTGTCTGCTCGTCACGCAGATCTCGAGCTATAATGTATCTTCGTCAGCATGCACATTGCGTGAGTGTCTCTGTTTGAGTGTGTATGTATGTGTCTGCGTATGTGTGTGTGTGTGTGTGTGTGTGTGTGTGTACGTGTGTGTGTTTGTGTTTGTGTATGTGTGTGTGTGTGTGTGTGTGTGTGTGTGTTGGTATCGCTACTCACCTGTTGTTTGCAGGGACCTCCTGACTACAGCCACAGACAGAGAGAAGCTGAGCTGGTCCCCCCTCCCCCCCCGCCCTCTGCTCTCACTGGAACATCGGATAAGGAAAAAGAGGCTGATGGAGGAATGAAACACCTGGAGAGACCAGGAAAGGTCAGTCAGCATGAAGATGTACATGACTGCCCCTGGATGCATATACTTACTGGTGTTCCATCGTCTGCATATGTAAATGTGGGATCCTTCGCGTTTCTTCTCTTCCTTGGTGGATGCTACTTTGGGACGCAAAGATTTCCTTCATTGCGTTGTCTTTGACATCCTAGCCTGGCAGGGACGCTGATGCATGATCGAAATGTCCATTCCAGTATTGCAGTAATCAGACATGACGCGAGCAGGCCCACTGTCAATGGGTGGCTATATATATGCAGGCAAATAATCGCCTCCAATTTGCATCTTCTTTCAAAAACATTCGTGCAAGGAAGGTCGCATATATCCAAGTGGCTTCTTTCATAAGCATGACTGGATGTTCATGTATGAGCGCAGATCATCGTCGGAGTCGTCTACGCAGACGACCCGACGTTCGCAGGCGACGGCAGAGACGGAGGGGATGCAGCTGCGGTGGGTTGCTTCTGCTGCGTTTTGTTGTTTGTTTCTTTGTCTGTCTGTTTTGAGAGCGTCTCTCTAGGGAGATCAATCTTCAGAAACTTTCTCATTTCGATCGAGTGTTTCGTCGTACGCAAAGATACGCCCAAATTTTCTACTCAGCGCTGCGTGCGCTTTCTGGAAAATATGGGCGTGTCCTTGCGTATATCGTTTCCAAATTCGATCGGGTGTTTCGGCGACCTCCTCGTTTCTCTCTCTAAGGCCCCTCTGTCCCTCTCTTCGTCTGTCTATCTGTCTGTCTTGGCTGTCTGTTCTTTCTTTTTTCCTTTTTTTTCTTCTTTCCTTTCCTTTCTCCATCTGTCATTTCGTTATCCTTTTCTCTTTCTTTCTTTCTTCCTTCTTTTTTTTTTCTGTATTTCTTTCTATCTTTCTTTCTTCTTTCTTTCTTTCTTTCTTTCTTTCTTCCCTCCTTCTTTCCTTCCTTCCTTCCTTCCTTTCTTTCTTTCTGTTTCTTTTCATCTTTTTCCATGTTTCTTTTTTCTTTGTTTCTTTCTTTCTTTCTTTCTCTCTCTCTCTCTCTCTCTCTCTCTCTCTCTCTGCTTCCCTCCTTTGTTCGCCAGTCGTGCACTTGAAAACAAAAGAAAAAAAAAAGTGCCGTGTGTTTGTGTGTCTGTCTGCAAAAAGACGATATACTCTGTCTGTCTGTCTACATATAGTCTGTCTGTCTGTCCCTTCACTGAGAGAGCGCGCCAAAAGAAGAAAGAAAAATGCAGAAGAGAATGAAGAAAGAGAAAAGGGGAAAGAAAAGACGATATAGTCTGTCTGTCCCTTCTGACAGCCCTTCAATTGTAGAAAGGAAAGAAAGAAAGAAAGAAAGAAAAGAAAAGAAAAGAAAAGAAAGAAAGAAAGAACAAATAGTGTATCTGCCTGCCTCTCTGTCTGTCTGTCTGTGTGCAGGTGAGTGTGAAGAGCAACATGCAAGGCAAAGTGGTGAAGATTCAGGCGCGGGTGGGCGACATGGTGCGCAAGGGGGACCCCCTGGTGGTGGTGGAGGCGATGAAGATGGAGACGGTCGTGCGTTCATCTGTAGAGGGCAGGGTCGTGGGTGTGAGAGTGAAGGAGGGGGAGGCCGTGCGAGCAGGGCAGACTCTCTCCTCCGTTCTGCCGATGAGTCTTGAGGAAGGGGAAGAGGGAGGGGAGGAGGAAAAGAAGTGAAGCCGTAGCCAGCCAGGATACCATCCGCCTGATCAGCAGTTGGAGTTCCACTGTCTGCCTAGGAAAGGACTGCACTCCAAGGGGGGGCGACCATGTGATCGAGCACCGATCAATGGAAGGTGTAGGACTCCGAATGCAATGGAAGCCAGATATGCACACTGAAGGAACTGGAACAAAGCGAGCGCAGCCCGGGGTGCTCGGCACTTTTTGCGACTGTGTGGAGCCTGGGGGCTTGATTGCGAATGGTTTCAAATCAAATTCTCAACTATTCTCAACATAGTTGATCACAATTGATTGACGACTATATATGATGGGGTAGGATCTCTAGTAGGATCCATGACTAAAATTTATACTTAAATCAATGCAATTAAAAAATGTCCAAAACGTATGTGATTTCCAATTAGAAAATTGGATTTTCAATTGGAAACTCAATTTAATTTCGAAGTATATCTTTTAAAGGTTTATGATTGGGTTTATTTGTGTTAAAGTTTGAAATCTTTGAGTTTTAAAACTTGTGACTTGAATGTTTATATAAAAAAATACCGCTTTGTAGACTAAGTTTTTGATGAATTAAGGCGGTTAAAGCCTAGTTAAAGCCGGTGACTCGGCGGTGAGCCGCCACTTATAGGCTCTAGCCAACCACGGGCCCTGCTGGCACGGGGCATGCACTGGGATGCAATGTTTGGATATTAAAAAAAAATATTTTCAAATTGTTTCCAATTAGAAATTGCGGATTCTAAATTCCCAATGGGGCGTTCCAATTCTCGGATTATTATTCTACCAAAATCAATCAAAATGCGATATAGGGTATGTTTAAATTCCAAATATATTTATATTAAAAATTGATCGAATTCTCATCATTTTAAAAATCTTGCATGACATTTATTGAAATCTTTTAGAAAATCCTGCATGACAATCCTATCGACAGTTTAGTTGACAGTGTGGTTTTCTGGACCGTCCTCATGCTAGTCCTCATGCAGCCAGTAAGCTATAGTCTAGGCTATAGTCTCTTGTCTAGCCTCTTGCACTGGAAGCTGACGATGCAACCACGCCAAAGGCAGAGGAAGACGACCTTATTTGAACGCGCCCATTCCCACTGCACCAAACTGAGCAGGCACCACGCCTCCCGGATTCGCAGCAGGACCTCCACCTTGACAGTCCCCCTTTCCCCCCTCGATCACCTCCCTCCCGACTGGAGAACTTGAATGCAAATTCTCCGCATCAGGGTGGTCATCCGCAATGCACACGATCCTCGGTCGCTTGATCTCCACACCGGGTACAGGCCCCATGGGCATGGGCACCTCTCGGGCCTGCACTTGACTTTCAAACACAAGCGTGGCCGCGTCTTCCCCCCGAGACCCGAATGCCTGGTTGGAAGCCTTCAGGGTTCGTAATAGAGGACGGACGGGGGGGCGGCGACGTCGGCTCTCAGCCAGCTCGCGTGCCTGCATAGAAAGAACAAAGAGAAAGAATAATTGTGCAGCCGTCTTTCAGTACACGCACGTTTAGATAGTGGCCTGCATTTTTCACTTTCCACAACATGAGAGATAGATAGCGGGGGAAAGCGAAAGAGACAGAGAGAGAATGCAACGATGACAGGGGAACGGGCCTTCCAATTTCGTCCTTTCACGGAGGAAAGATGTTCGAGCAAAATGATTTGCTTCTCTTTATGACAAAGAGATTCCAGAGTGAGAGAGGAAATCAAGCAACAGAAACGCAAGCGATGGTTTGTTTTCTTCTGGACATCTTTTGGAAGCGGGAATTCAAATCAGATCGGATTCTACAGAACCCTGCTGCATGGGTTTTGCTTGCAGTCCACATGAGTGTTTGCATATTGACGTCTTTCCCTTACTGTTTACAACACAAAGGCATTCATTGCCCTTACCTGAGTCATCTTTTTCTTCTTCTTCTTCGCAACAGACCGACAAGACTCTCCGCCCCCTCCCGCGATGTCTCTGTCCCTACCCATGCCCTCTCTCACTTTCGCATCCCAGTTTCTTGTACTCTCAGCCCCCAAACCCGGTCCCCCGCGGTCTGGCGGCAATTCTGAGGCCTGGTTCTGGGGCTTCCGTGCAAACTTGCCAGAGGCAGTGCGGGCAAATATGTGCTGCGTGGGGGGCCTCTGACCGGGCTGCTGATGGCCACCCGGTTGAGACGCCCTGCCGGGTGCCTTCACGCCAATCGCGACTTGCGGCGCCGCGCCGCCCATGCCCGGAATCGGCATACGGCTCCTCTGCAGAGCAGAAGAAGCCGACGAACTTAGACCGCCCCCCCCTCTAAACAGATTCAAACCACCTAAGGGCTTCCCACTGGCATCTATGTGCACAGGGTGTCGGTTCTTCCCTCCCTGTCCCCCCATGAATCCATCAAAGGGCCTGCCTTCTTCGTCTCTCTTTTTCTTTTTTTTCTTTTTCGGCCGCTCCGCATCTCTGTCTGCCTCCTCCATCAGCCGTCTCTTCAAAGAAGAAAGAACTCTCTCATCGCCGCCCCCCGTCCCCTCATGACCTTTGATCTTCTCTATGATCAAATCTTTCTTGGAAGCAAACCTACCGTCCTTTGTGCGAAGGAGAACAGGTTTGGGCATCATCAAGGATGAATCCCCTACTAGAAGCGGGCTCGGGGAGGGCGGGCCGGGCCGGGGCGATCGGGGGGGCTTTCTGTTCTTCCCTCCCCCCTCTTCAGGACCCGAGGATGCCCCCGCTTCGCTTCGGGGAGGTTTAGAGAGGAACTGCTGCTTCTTGGATCCTGAAGGGGACCTTGGCATTGCCCCCGGTGATTTTTGCTGTGGCTGTGGGGATCTGCTTTTGACCCCATGCTGCAACCTTCTCTCCTCTGCCCCCGTGTCTCCTGTCTGCGAGCGTGAGAAAGAACCACTCCCTAATCTGTGCACGCCTCCTGCCGATGCAGAGGCAGAGGCTGCTGCTGCAGCCGAGGAAGATGATGAAGAGGGAGCATCTCTTTCTCTTTCTCTGTTGTGTCTGTTCAGAGAAGGGGAAGGGAAGTGCTTCCTCGGTCTCCCCCTCGCCTTCCCTTGATGCATCAACCGATTTCGGAACTCCCTTTCCGGTTGCGTTAGCTGGCCTGCATGCACACATACATACATGACAAATCATGCAGAAAATGTTGCACAAAACGCGCACATTTGTATTACAGCCTTCACGGTTGCTTGCCCCTGGTTTTCTTTCCTTGACTGCATGTGCATCAATATAACGCAGGCTCGATCAGACCACACACGAGCTAGGCAGATTGCTTGTTTGACACCATCGAAGCCTTCGAACACTCGGATTTCCTTCCATACGATCTGACGCCCTCTCTGATGAATCGCTCGTTTCCGTCTGAAAGCATCCGGCCATCACGCGATCTTACAAGACGAAATGTAGTCAAACAGAGAGTTCTGGCTCCATGAACTTTCAACAGCCACAAACGAAAAGCCAAGAGACTGACGCCTTGCTTCCAGTGTCTGGTAGTATCTTGCCACTTTGGTTCTGCTGATTTTCCGATCTCTCGGCCCCCCACAGAGAAAGTGGGAAGGAATGCCGGCGAGTTGAGGGAACAGAGGATTGTACGCAGAGGGGGGCAGAGGGGGGGCACCTGGGAGAACTGGGACTACCGAAGAATGAGACGAGACGGCGGAACCTGCTGCAGCTCTATCCAACCCAGAAGTCTGAGAAGCCTGCCTACTGGGTCCCCCGCTGGTGTATGTGTATCCATACGCGGATGCACTGGCGCCTTCGTCATCGTCCTCTTCTTCATCCTCATCCCCTTCTTCTCCATATCCGTCTCCAAATTCCTCTAACGGATCCTCCAAATCACCTCCCAACCCATCCCCCCCACCCCGTCTCTCTCTCTCCCCAGAGACTGACGCACGCCCAGAGTCCTCCGGCTTTCCTATTGGATTCCTTTCACTCCCTTCAACTGCTGTTCTCCCTCCCAACCCCCGAGGCACTAAAGGTCCCAAGTCATCATTTGAACCAGACGCGGAAGAAGCAGCGGCAGCAGCAGAAGCAGCCTGCTCCTGTTGAAGGCTTCGGATGGCTATTGCTGCTGCCGACAGTGTTTTCTGCCTGAAGCTTGATGACATCGACAGACGAAGGACGCTTTCGTCCTCTTCATCTCCCTCCTCCCCTCCGATTCTCCTCCTATCCGTTTCCCTCCCCCCTTTCCCCCTCTCAATGCCCACCGTGGGGTCCCTGCTCCTACTCCTGCTTCTACTCGGCTGCCTTCTCTCTCGTTCTCTTTCTTGGGGGGGCGAGAGAGCGGACGCGTGGGTTGACGGTTCTCGATCCCTGTCTCGGTAGAGCAACGCAGCAGTCGCACTGGAGACACCTGCACTCAGTGAGGCATTCAGGGTGTGTGTGCAAACAAAAAGAATTAAGCAAACAACCGATGAGGCATGAGGGGATGATTTCCCTCCCTCTCTGTGAGTTTGTTTGTTTGTATCTTTTCGGACTTCTCTTGCTTCTCCATTGCAACAGCTCCAAAGAGCTGCTTTCCGACATGCTTTCTCTGTGTATGTCGTTGTGCGTCGTGAGGGTGGCCATTCCGTGCGTCTCCTCTGTCTAGCCGGTGTGTCTGCCTACGGCAGGAGGTTTGAAAGATGTGAAGAGGTTGTGCGGGCTTCGCAAGAGCTCAAGGACCAACACGAAGGGGACCTCAGGCCAAGGTAGGAATGGGCACAAGGAGGGAGGAAGATCGAGACGTGGGCTGGAGACTCGAAAGTCTGATAGAAGTCAGAAGCACAAGCGCAAAGAGACAAATTCACCGAAAAAAAAGAGAGGTCAATCGTTAGGGGAAAAAAAAAAAATCCAAAAGCACCGCCACCATCGATCGATCAAACCAACCGAGAGCCGTTTTTCGTCTCGGCAGTCCCCTTGCCGTCTGTCCGAGGTCTTCAGTCTCCGTCCCTTCTCCCGTCATTCTCTTCAAGAGAACGGCCGCCTGTGCAGCTCGCTGAGCCTCAACCGACCCTTCTATTGCATTCTTCCCTTGCTCATGTAATTCCTTCAAACGTGCCAGTTTGGCCGCTTTTGTTGAGCCCTTAGGCCGCCCCCGTCGTCTCTTTTGAGCACCGTCGCCTGCTCCCTCAACTGCCGATCCCGCCAGACTCCCCCCCGTCTCCTCCCGCTGCACCTGCTCTTCTTGCTCGTGTTCTTCATTTAGCTCGGCAATTTCAGCGGCACACTCTCCAAGCTCTGACGGGAGTGCAGAGGGAGGAAGCAAATTACACATCTCTCTCTGGACTGTTATCTGATTCTCTGCCGTATTCTCCCCTTCACTGGGCTTCCCCTCTCCACCTCCCCCCTTCTTCTCGCTGCTTCCACTTAACACCTCCCTTGCAGCACCTACTCCTTCTTTTGCTTCTCCTCCCCCTGCCCTGCCAACCCCTCCCTCATGTCCCTGCTCCCCTTCTCCAGTATCCATCGGAGTGTCTGTCGGGGAATCCTTGTCCATCCCAGCCTCCACAGGAACGGTGACGGATTGAGAGGAAGAAGATGACGATGCAGCCGCTCCCTCCATCTTCTGCCCGGTTCCCTCTGACTACGCAACAGAAGCAATCAAAAGCGCGTCAAGGAAGCACGCTGAAGATGCTCGACGAAAAATATGGCCCGCCTGGAAGACAGAGGACGACAGACAGTCAGTAAGGAACAATGAATGAAAAATGAAGGTCAGCCGTTCAAGAGACACGGCAGATCCCGGACAGGTGGGAACGTTCTCTGGCCTCTCACAGCTCCACCAGTCACGCTTGCCAGAAGAGAATCAAACAATACCGTCACGTAACACATGAGGCACAGGTTGCTTAGCTGCACAAGGGTGACTTCTTCCATATTTCATCTTCTATCTCAATTTCTGGCCGGTGCCGTCTCGCTCTCCCCGGCCGAATTCTCACACATGCACGCGGCGACGGTGTTGTTTGAAAACTTGAAAAAATGCATGCGGCGCCGGGCCCGCCGGGGCCGGACCCCGCGCGGCCCACCGCGAAAAGCCGATTACTGTGTTGCTTGACAAAGTCCATGTTGGCTCAGACATGCAGTCCATACAATTCCAACTGCATGACGCAGAAGCCTGTACAACCCTTAAAGCTTTGTCGTTGCATCTCATTCACTCCCAAGTCAACCTCAAAGCAGAAGCGTACCGTTGCATATGTCCTGTTCGATGGATGCTGTGAGATTCCTTCCTTTGTTCAAAAACTGAACAACGGTTGCACGAATCATTCCATTGCCTATGCAACAGTGAACTGTTAGTTTTTAAGAGCGAGAAAACGCTGCTTGATTCTTTCATTTACTCATTGCGACACAAAGGACACTGACAGAAAATGGCAGGGATTACAGACCCGTTGGTGGCAGGTCTGAGCATACTGGACCTGATTCTCATTGTCGTCATTCTGATTTTGATCTCCGTCATCATTGTTTTGGCATGCCTCTTGACGAAAATTCGAAAAGAGGCTGAGATGAAGGCAATCAACCATATCAATGACACAAGGAGAGCTCAAGAAACACTTCAACTTCAAGAAAAGAGAGGGTCTATCGTGTCTTCTCTCCAAGAGAGGGTGTTCGGAGATCCCGTCGGTACAAACCGGCCCGACTTGTATGTAGAAGGAAAAAAGGATATCGAGCCCTCGAAAGTCGGACATCAATACGTACCGGTGGAATTTAAAGAAAGAGCCGCAACGATGCAACGACAGCAGAGCATGAAGAGCAGTCACAGAGGGAATACTCCCACTGGAGCGAGTGCCAAAAGGAGCGAGAGTGGAAGTCCGTCCCGCCAGGCCTCTTTTGCAGCGGGAGGGGGAGGCAGCACGCCTGGAGGTTCTCCCCAGAGGAAATTGGAGAGAAGCGGTACCGCGACTTCTTCCAAGAGGGGGGGGGATTTTGACAGGAATCGGCAATCCGTCAATTCGGTTGCACAAAATGCAAACAGAATACGGAGGGCGGACTCGAGAATGAGCAGGGCGACGAGTGGTGGAGGCGATACGTGGGTATGACGAGGAGCTCCGGCCGTCTGAGTGGATCCTGTACGTCGCTCAGTCTGGTCATCTTCAGGCGATCTTCAGGACCATGCAGTGATGCATATCAAAGCAATCAGCAAAATTCTCACTGGGTCTCTGAGTCACTCAGCGTCTCCATTGTTCAGGATCGGCTGGCGGTTCGAGCGCTGTAACTTTCCATGTGGCCGCTGTGTATCAGATCAACAGGCCGCTTGGTGTACAAAATGAATTGAATTTTCCACAATTTTGCTCCCTGCAAGAATCGCATTTAGAGTCGGACTCGATGCCATATTTTATCCTTTTGGACATTTATGGGAGCCGGCTGCATACATGAAGTGCATGGGTGCGCCCATATGTATGCATCACATGCCGCTGCTTCAAAGAAAGGGGCTAGGAAGGGGAATGGTGTTTTCGGTTCGATCCTGGCATGCATGCCTGCTTAAGGCTGCCGTGTGCCACTACCTAGGCCACTACAATCTTCCGAGTCCTAGTCCAACTGTCCAAGTGAGCGGCTTCTGCTCTAGCTTCTGCTAGGACTTCTCCCTCACGACCGTAATAAGTCACATTATAAGTTGAATTGATAACAACTAGGAGCAAGTTGCTTTATAAAGCTGGCTAGCAGCAGCGTGTCAGTGGTTCGTCATCAAGGTGATATCCCTCAAAAATTAAATTAGAAAACAAATTATAATTTTAATTGTTTTCCAGATTGTTTTGCATGACGTTTAATTCAAAGCTAGATTCAAAGTTTCTTAGTAGCAAAGCTTCAAGTTACTACCAGTAAGTTTTTCATAAGTGTCTTACACTATACTAAATAATGTATTTCTAAATGTATTCAAATTTTTATACAAACTTTAAAACTAGCTTTAAACTAGGCTTTAAAAAGCATTAATTTTCATCTTTAAAAATTTAAAAGCTGATGGCTCAATGCTAGGTTCATGCAAAATATTTTGTAGTTCTTTTTTTTTTTTGAATTAATGGAATAACTGTGAATGTTCTTTCACATTTATTTGAAAATAAATTATTTCTCAGTTTTTTTCTCTATTTCTAATTTTTTTTAATCAATATATTGTTTTTGTTAATTGAATTTTTACTCTTTACACCTATTTAAAACTAGCTTCAAAATTAATCAATGAATACATAACTATGCCAATAGATTTTTTTTTCTGATAATATAGTATGAAACGACCTAGGCTTGGATTCAATATATGATTGATTGATTGATTGATTGATTGATTGATTAATTGATTGATTGATTGATGCCAAACCCTAGGTAGAGTTAGAACATAAATTATATTTTAGACAAAACGCTAATATAATATAATATAATATAATATAAACTTAATGTAATATGAGAGGATGAAGATTGGGTTGAAGGCCAGAGATGAGTCAGAGAATGAAGATCCGTCCTACGATCGGTCCTGCAAAATCTGATGATGACGCATCTCTTTGGTTATTGTTTTTTCAGACGGTTTTTTATAAGGCTTCAGAGGTAAGTTGCTCTATTCAGATGAATTAAGAGGGAAAAAAAGACAAACACGGGGTAAATTTATGTAGATGTTATATCATATTATATTATATTTATATTATTATATTAGGGGAACCCCACAGATATATATATGTACATATTGAATCCAAGCCTAGGAAACGACGGAATTATAGCTAGTAATCAAAAAAGGCTAAATTAGGTCTTAAAATATTAAATATAGTTTTTAGTAAAGCAAGTCTGTAAAATACCGACATCCTTATGCATCATGTTCCCCACGGTAATGAGCAGTGGGACCGGAACGCGGGCTTCGGCACTAAAACGGAGGACCCAGGCTGACCTCCGCCTTTCTTTCGTCCTCCCACCCCATCTCGTTTTCCTTTTGACCCCATCTGGAGTGCCTGTCCAGGGGTCCACATGGGGGGGGCCTGAATTGCCATTCTGCCTTGGCATGTTGAGGCACCAAATCCTCCAGAAGTTGCATCAAGATTCCCAATACCCCTTCGACAGTCCGAAGGGAGGCTCCACACAGCGGGGCCTGCACCCCCCCCTCCCCCTGACTCTAGGCGGTCTTTCAATCGAAAAACTTCCGCACTCATCCGAAGGAGAGCCCTCTCCCCCCCTCCCCACGCTCTGTCCACATCATCCCGCAACTCCTCCATGCTCGTGGCCTGGAGGGCACCCCCCCTTCTTTTGTCTCTTCCTGGATTTCCAGACTGAAACAGAAGCTCGAATCCTGCATCAAGAAAGCAGTTTTGCATGCATGTACGTCGTACGTGTCTTGACTTACACACATGTGTTAGCGTGCCTCGAAATATGAAAGACCGAAAAAGCTGAATACACACAGTTGCCTCAGCAAAAATGCATACAAGCATCATACACAGACAGCCCCGCATCCATCCCTATGGATGAGGGTGCAAGGGCCATTCGATCTTCCTCTTTCGTACCCCTTACCCATTAATGCCGTCTGCTCTTCTGTTCTACTCCTTCTGCCCTTCTATTGCTTTCACCCACCGTTCTCGATGTCTTCCAATCGAGTGCTCATGTCCCCCAGTCGATCTTCCAGTAGAGCCTCGACCCTTTGGAAAGGAACTCTCTTCTTCGGATTCGAGGTACTCCTCCCAGAATCACACCAAGCTGGTGGCACTCCCCTCAATCCCATCCCCTTCTGGTGCTTCAAGCGGGAGTCCTTGCAGGCGGCCCGCAAGAGGTGCACTACAGGCACGATGGGGAGACGCACAATCTCAGGGACGTCGGGCTTCGATTCTGCGATTTCAGGCGGCCAAGCACACATGCACGCACACACACACACACACACACACACACACACACACACACACACACGTGCGATGTCCCTTGCAACTGCGTCCGAACTGTTCTGCCTCCCATCATGACCTCTTGGATTACTTCTCTTTTCTCCTCGCACCCTAAAGTCGGCATGAATGGCTGGCAACTTGATGATGAAAAAAGAATCGAGGTGCCGCACTCCAGTTCGGAAAAATCCATCCTTCCTACACCATCTTCACTCTTCTGGCCCTCACTGAAATGAGAAATCATGTGTTCAAAGAGGGATCGATCCTCACAGCTGCACAAAAACAACTAATGCACCAGACACAAATACGGACCCTCAAATGCGGCCTCCATGCTTCGCTGTATCGTCGCAACCCCCCTGGCCATTTCCATTTCGTCCTCGTTCAGCCTGCCTCCCTTGCCGCCATCCGGTGAACACACAGAGGCTGCCGAGCGGATCTGAGGAATTCATTCATGAATCCGGCCATGCATTGTTGAGACAAAAGCGATGTAAGGACTTTTACAGACAGACAGAAGCATGCTCAAGCGAACCGGAAGAAGACCATGCATGCAAATTGTGCAAAAAAGGACTTTTCTTAGAAAGGAAAGGGATGCCGATGAGAAGACATAAAAAGGGAAAAGGTCAAGCTCACCATCGCGGCAGTGCAGAAGGAAGAGCTTCAGAGAAAGGCGGCAGCAGCAACGAGACGCAAAAAGCAGGCCAGAGAATGGGGGCGTGGATACAACTGCAGACTCTCTCACTTACCCGATTACGGAAAGCAGACGCATCCCTCTCGGTCAGTGCAGTGCGCATCACCTGCAGGAAAGCCAAAAAGAGAAGAAATGTCGGCGGGCAAATACACGAATGCAAACAATGTGTATGCATGCGGTACGCATCTTTGTCCAAAGTGGTTTGTCAGGTGTATCTGCAGGAACGTTTGTATTGCGTGTACAGGGAAAGCAGAAGAGGCTTGGTGTCGAGATGAAAGCAGGAAAGCAAAAGAATGGAGGGAACCTTTCCAGCACTGACCATGTCAAGGCAGTATCTGCCACTCTTCTTTTTGTGTCTCTACCACCATGTTTGCCTCCTGTGTAGTTGTTTACACTTCCGTGACAAAAAAAAAAGCAAAAGTAGTCGATAGCGTGGACGTCTGTCTTCCCTTGAAGATCTGTCTGTCTCTCTCCTGAACTCACCTGCAGAACAGCTCTCGTCGGAAATTCCGCGAATTCCTCTCCGATTCTTTCTGCACTCATGCATCGGTTGATGGCTCGAATATGATCGATGTGTACAGGCCAGGTGCATGAAAAAGAACGGAAAGAAGAGAGAAAGAAAGAAGAACAAATAACAAGGTGAGCTGAAGCATCACACTCAATTCTTCCGGATGATTTCCAGGTCCGCGTGCAAAAAGTCAATCTGTCACATTGCAGCATCGTTACCAGGAGACTGAACACGCCAGGCGATCGGCACCTGGAATGTGATCTGTTCATCTCCGTCTCTCCCTCTCTCTCTGTCTCTCTCTCTCTCTCTCTCTCTCTCTCTGTGTGTGTGTGTGTGTGTGTGTGTGTGCATGTATGTGTGTGTATATGTGTGTGTGTATGTGTGTGCGCGTGTGTGTACATGTGTGTGCAGATCTAATTGGACGTCCTTCGATGCTTTGAATAAAGGATAGAGGCCGAAGGAGAACTAAAACCTTTCATTGGATCAGTCGCAAAATATGAAGAGAGTTACACAAGCATGCGACATACGAACAAGCTTTCAACTGACGGTCGCACACAGCTGCCAGGAGTGCCTCAGGGCGTCTCCACTCATCTCCACTCGGGTTGACCTCGGGACTCCCTCCAATGCTCCTCCCGTCGGTTTGCCCAGAGACGCTCAGGCTGTTGCTGCTACTTGCTGCACTGCCTCCCTTCTCTCCCCTTGGAGGGGGTTGGAAAGAGGAGCGGGTATCTGAAGCCTCAACCTTTTCCTCTCTCGCCGCTCGAGAGTCTCCCGCATGAGGCTCAAGAGGGCGGGTTGCATCAGCCTGAGTTTCTTTGCCTTGCGACTGTGTGGGATCGCGTGTGATGTTTGGAAGCGGAAGGAAATTGGGTACTCTGTCAAAGGGCCCACTCGTCTTCTGGGAGGAGTGGGAAGACGGTGGGGCATTTTTGTCTGCTCTATTTGTAGGACCAAGGGCGGAGTGAGTGCGTGGCTGTTGCTGTGATTGGAATCCTTGAAGGGAATTCGAACTGACGTTTGTTGCTTCGTTTTGCTGATTAGATTGGTGTGGCGGTTGTATAGAGGAGGAGGACGGAGGGAAGAATTGGGAGTTTCGCTGCTGCGTCTGCAGCCCTGTGTTGTACTGCAGTGGCCCGTCTTGAGCAAACCCCCTCTGCGTCCCTGTGGCCCCAGGACTCGGTTCTTCTGCGGGACCTTGGTTGATCCTCCCTGTGCTTGTGCTTCTCTCTCCACTGCTAGAGTGGGAAGGAGGGTGTGCTCCGAGTCCACGAGAAACGATACGCCCTCCGAGTCCACGAGAAACGATACGCCCTCCGAGGTCCGAGGGCCCTTCTCGATTGTGGACAGGTGAGGGCTCCGATCCCCTCCTGTTTTGGAAGGAGACAGGGCCGGGGCACCTGAGGGTGGTGATGGTTCCGGGCCGGCAGGGAGCAGAGAACCGGCGGTTGTCCAATGTTGACAATGGGGGACTTGCGGTGGGCACAGAGGGAGTGAGAGATTGATGGCTGCTCTGAGGATGAGGAGGGGGGGCATGAGATAAGCCCCTCTGGAAGGAATCATTTTGTGGAGCTTCTCGCGAGGGGGCTGTTGGAGTGTCACTCTTTTTTTCGATAGGCGCTTCTACGTCTGTGTCTGTTGACTGCTTCCGTGTGTCTGCCTCCGGAACGGCCTCGCTGATTGTTTGAGTCAACGAGCGGATCATTGCTGCGGGGAGGGTGTCACCGACAGGTCCGGAAGAGGGAAGTGCGAGCGCTCCTTGGAGCAGGGCTTTGACGACTGCCGTGGCGGCATTCTCTGCAACAGTCTGCAACTGAGCTGTCTCGGAGGAGTCTTGGGAAGCGCTTGTGCACACAGTTTGACATCGACTCGTGTCTCTTTCTCCCTCTCTCAGTCTTTCCATCTCGGAATGACTCGGAGGCCTGATGGATCCCTGCCGCGTCTGTGTCTGTGGTGTTCGGAGAGTTTGCACTGTGCTTGTTTCTCCGCCCATCTGCATTTGATTGGGTTGAAGTGAAGCAACACGAGAGAGCAGCGCTGCAACGAGAGATGCAGAGGCAGCAGCAGAAGTATCGTCAGTTTGGTGAGGGGTTCCTGGTGGAACAGAAGCAACGACAGTGGAGGGACGAGAAGGAGGGTCGAGTGCTGTGTTGTGAAAGGAGGCGCGTCCTTCTGCTGCTAGAGGGCGGCTGGGAGAATTGACATTCTTGTCTGACTTCTCCTTATCCTCCTGATGTGGCGTGAGGGTGCGACTTTGCTCTCCTTGAGAAGAGGCTGAAGCTGAAGATGCACTTTTGGTAATCGGAGCTTCTGCGGCAGCAGCTGCAGTGATGGAAGCAGAGGGAGCCTGGTCTTCTCTTGCGTCTTTCTCCTTTTCCTTTTTGCCGCTCTTGGCATCATCGTCTGCTTCGGCTGTTATGGTCTCGTCATTCTCTTCATCAGGGCGGGTCTTACTGCGGTCCTCCTCTTCCAGGCGTCTGTCTCTTCTGTCTAGCCGTCTTTCCTTGTCTGCTCCCCTACCTCTGTGTCTTTCCCTCTTGGGAGGTGTCATCATTCTAGGGTCAGTCGCTTCGGTTGGCTGTTGGCCCTGTGAGAGGGCCAGGGAGACTGCCTCTGAGGGGATGCGGCCGGGGTCTGGGCCGTGATGGGATTGGTTGGCAGACGGAGAAGCGTCTGAGTGCGCATAACGTTCAACGAGACTCCGATTTTTTTCTTTTTCTTTCTCTCTGACTACCATGACACCCCCTTCTTCGACGAGGAAAGACTCCGTGGAGTGAATAAAACGATCTGTCACTTCTCTTTCGTTCTCAATTCGGCCTCCTCGAATTTTATGTTGTTGCAATTCCGGAAGATAGGAGGATGAGGAAGATGAATTGAAAAGCGCCCGGGGGTCAATTGAAGGCGGGGCTCCTTCAGGACTCGGGGGGGCCCTCACAATGCCAACGCCACTGGAAGCGGACCCGTCGAGATCTGAGAGGCCATCGAGGTCGGCCTCTTCTGAACTTCCCAAATCTCTCTCTTCATATATTCTCCTCGAACGAGAAGCTCGTTCTGCTTTTTCCACTTGCTTTCTTTGGGGGGACTTCCGGGAGCTTTTGGGAGAAGACCGTGAAGTAGACAGAGGAGCTTTTGCACCTTTCACCTGCTGCGGTCCCTTTCGACTTCCCCCCGCGTCACTCCGGAGGCTCCGAGTCGAATCGGCTCGGGAGGGGGAACGGGAGACAGAAGCGTTGGAAGTTGTCCGGGTCAGTCCGCGTTTAGGGCTGCTTATCCGTTGACCGGTAGGCGTCGTGCCTCTTGTTCGCGGATGTCCTGCTGAAGGGGAGCGTACGGGGGATGGGGACTTGCGTGCGTCAGCCGCTTCTCTCATCTGCCTTCGCTTTTCCCTCTCTCGCGCACGGATTTTTTCTTCTGCTTTCGCCCGGACTTTCTCAGCGAGCGATGCACCTCTCTTCATTTTTGTTTTTGGCCTAGTTCCTCTGGGTGTCCGTGATCCTGCAGACAGTGGTGATGTACCGCTCTTGTCTCTTAAGGGAGTTCGGGAAGTCTCTCTCTCCCTTCTCCGTGAAACAGATCGGGTTTTGGCACTTCGGGCAACCATCTCCCTGCTCCTACTGCGTGTGGGTGATGGGCTCCTCGGGGAATCTTCCAGATAAAAGCGAGATGGGTGAGAGTGGACACCCGTCTCCTCTTCTGAATCCTCCAAACCGGGTTGGTCCTGTGCGTTTTCTGGAAGGTCTTGTTCTTCCTCTTCTGCGTATGTCTCTTTGTAGACGCGTCGTCTTTCCTTCTCAACATCTCCAATGCCGTCCTCCCCCTCTGTATGAAGACGGGAAGATGAACGGGAAGGGGCCCGGAAGAGTCGGGAGGAAGACCGAGAGGGAGAGGGACCTCGAACGGCGGCGGGACTGGGACTGACACCGGGTGCACTGCTTGCGACTTGGGAAGGAAGACGACTGAGCGAATGGGGTCGAGACAGGGAATGGGAATGACGGAGCTCTGCAGGAGTTACGGAGCTGTCTTGTGTCAGCGTCTTCACCCCTAGCTTTCCCCCCCCCTGCCTTCCTTTCAATGTAAGGGAGGCGGTCAGCGCCCTCTCGACAGACCTGTCGGCCTTCCGCTGCAGCCGTGCTGTGGGTGACAGTAATTCTCCCCCCTCTTCCTTTTCGTCTCCTCTTTCTTCGTTCTCATCCAGCATTTCAAATCCCGAAAAAAACACAGACGAGAGGGTGCGTGAGGGTTTTTTCTGAAGGGCTCCTGAGGAGCCTTGACGACGCATCGTTTGTGTTGGTGTCTTTTCAGATGGCGATCGCAACTCCAGAGTGTCTTCTTGGTCTCTCGCCCTCATTTGAATTGGTGTTTGAGACTCTCTCGGAAAATGTCTCTCCTTCTTCCTCTCTAGGGTGCCAATAAACCTGAGAATGGCAGCGTTGGCACTCCCAGAGGAAATTGATGCAGAACGTTGCTGCAACCCGGGGGCGTCCTGTTCCCCCCGCGCTGCATTCTGTGCACCCCAAGCGGGCCAAACAGAAGGGGGGGCGGTCATAGGATGGAGAGAGGGGGGTGAGGTGCGCCCCTCAAGGAAAGTGCAAGGAGCTAGGAGTTCAAGAGGGGGCAGAGAGGAAGCAGACGGATGAAAGCTATCCAAAAGATGGAGTAGCTTGGCAGACCTGAGGCTTCTTCGGTTGGATTTCGGATCTTCTTTTGCCCTGTTGTGTGTTTGCGTGTCTCTGCTCCAACCTTTCGAGTCTTTTGTTTTCCCACCCGCATGGTGGTTGCCTGACCCTGTGTGCTTTTCAGGAAAACCCCTTCCTTTCTGGTCAAACTTGAACTCTTTGGCTTCCAAGATTCCTTCCTGCTCCCCTCTCCGTCCTTCTGCCGAAATTGGATGAAAACCTTCCAGGTCGACTAGAGGATATCCAAATGCCTCTGTTTCTTTTCTCTCATCTCCATTCTCGTTTTCATAGGGGGGGGGCTCATCTTCGACCCTCTGTCCCCCTTCTGCATACACCTGGAGGTCGTGGACTGTAGCCACCTTCGTGTTGTGAGTGTTCGTCCTGCCCCCCCCTCTGATAATTTCACCCCCGAGGGAGTCGTTGTCTATTGTGGCGTCCCTTGAGGCCCTCTCTCGGTTAGGGACTTTGAGAGACTCAAGGGGAATCGGCAAGGAGGCACGCAGGGAGCGGTGCAAGGACCTGAGAGTTTGGGAGACTTTGAGAATGCGGTGATGAAGCTCACAGCGACAGAGATGAGAAATGATGATTTCCCATCTATTCAATTGAACCGCTTCCTCTCGTTCGCGTTCTTTCGCCTCTTCAAGTCGCTTCACATACGCACGTGTGAAAGTTGAAAAGAAGCGGCAAACCGAGACTCTCTTCCGATGGTGCGTCAGAGCTGCGAATCGGGCCCAATCTTTGCACACGCGTTTGGCAATCTTTGATTCCTCTTCTATTCGCCTTTTCTCTCCCTCAGCCTTTTCCTCCTCCGCCTTCTTGGCTTTCTCCTTCTTCACTTCTTGATTTGCAAGTTTCAGAAGGGTGGTCCATCGGTCTGTTTGCTTCGTTTCAGAGTCCGCAACTGTACGGATGCTCTGGGGGGATTCTTCTCTTGGCATCTTTCTCTGTGCATGCTGCTCCTCATCCCTCTGCTTCAAAATCTCTTCCAACATCTGATGGAGCACACGTCGAGCTCCCTCTCCCTCTCCGTTGTCATTGTCACCCCCTCCTCCTTCTTCCAGAATGTCTTCTCCTTCCCTCCCCTCTCCCCTCACTTCCCTGCTTTTCCCAGGGTAGCCAACGCCTCCCAACGGTCCACGTAATGAGGGGCCGACCCCGTGACCCCCCCCTTTCATCTGAAGTGCTGAAGCACCCTGCTGGAAGTAGAGAGGTGAATAAGGAAACGGGGATAGAGGCCAACCGGCAAATGATGGACTTCTCTCCCTCTCTAGAGGCCCGCTGCCCCCCCCGGTGTGCGGACTCGACGTGATGGCAGCTCGAAGCAGCTGAGAGGGAACTTTGGAAGAGCCCCCCATGAAGAGAGAATTGAAGGGCCCCCCCGCAGAACCTGTTGAAGCAGTCGTCACGCCGATGGGGGATCTGGACTGTGCTGCAACTGTCGTCACTCTGTTGGGGGGGGCGTTTGGGGGGTATTCAAGGATCCGATTTGGGCTGTCACTTTTCTCTGGTTGAGATTTGGGAGGGGAATCGGACTTCTTGATCATGCGCTGGATGGGTAGTCGGTCCGCTGGGGACAGAGGTCTTTGTTTGTGGAGGAGAGAAGCAGTGACAGGCATTGCGACGGATATCAAGGGGGGTGCAAGGATTGTTTGTACAGGGGGGGGAGCTGGGGGGGAGCTTTGGACTGTTCGGATGGGAGCAGACATCGAGGCTTGCAGAGTCTTCTGACTCTGTGTTTCTGCAATTGCTTGAATTGTCGAAAGGGACGTTGGTTTGACACCTGTGGCGGCAGGGGGAGGGGTGATCGGTCGTGGAAGGGGGGGTGTTTTTGGAAGGTCCTGGAGGGTCCCGAAAGGCAAATATGCACTGCCGTTTGAAAGAGACAGGGATGACGTACGACCAATCCCAAGTTTTTCAGTCGAAGTCTGTAAAGCCACATCCCGTCTCATTGCGTCTACGGAAGCCTCGATCGTTTTTGATGCTTTTGTTTCGTTTTTGTTTTTTTCGGCATCATGCTCTTGTTTGCTTTGGGGTTGGTTCTCTGTTTTTGTCTTTTGTTTTTCTCTGTTGGCATCTGAGTCAGAATCAGAAAACGAGGCTTCCGGAGTAAATTCCGCTGCCTCGCTCTGCCGAATCAGCATCAAGCCGTTGGTCTCTTCATCAAAGTAATCTCCTCCGCTCCCTCTTTCTCTTCCTCCTTCTTCCTGTAGCAGCACAGCAGCAGAAGAAACCACCCCCCCCGTCTCCCCCTCATCCGACGACCAATCCTCAAAATCGTCAACTGCTGCTACCCGACTGACGGAAGTCAGCCCCCCCGCCTGAACCCACTCCTCTACCCCACCTCCTGCCCATAGGTCGTGCTCCTCAACAGACATGGGGGGAGGGGAGGCAACCATGGGCACTGAAGAACGTTGAAAGTGCCGAAATAGTTTCCGTTTCTCCAAGGGAACAAGCTCGGCGTCCGCATCTTCCAGAGACACGTTGAGCGGGGTGATTGAGTAGTGACGTTCGGCCCCGAAAGGCTTTTTCGACTGCTGTGCGTGGATGAGAGGCACTGGTTGGCCTGGAGTGCGATGGTCTCCCTTCCGCAGGTCATCACCTGGGTCTCTACCACGCCTGCCTTGGCCGTCTATTGTTGCCTGGTTCTTCACGGCACACACAGAGAGACGGGAGGAGGACGAGGGAAGAAGAGAGGAACGTCCCCTTCCCCCCTTTCTAGGGTCTCTTCTCCCATGATCTCCATGCGGCGAATGCGAATTGGGGCTTGATGGGGCCCGCGAAGCGTCGCTACTTCTGCACGGTCACATTAAAAAACAAAACGGAGAAGTGAACGAATCCCGAACTGCGAAAGGTGACCCGTACACATTGTACCAAAAAAGTGAATCTTTGCGTCTGAGTGAGCGGTCGAGGGCAAGTTTTTGCACGTGCTTGTGCTCTGAAGGGTAGGTAGAAGAGAACGAGAGAAGGAATGGCGCGGAATCTGTGCATTTGCAGGTTTGTGCCCCTTACATTTGTTCTTCTTGTGTCAACATTCTGTGCGCCCCTCATGTACTTCCGCCCTGTGTGTACCACAAGGCAAAAACTCACCTGAAGGACAAAAGGTCTAAGTCTTCCACCCGTCTTGCTCGCCCTCTGCCGGTCTTCTGCTCTCTTCTCCTGCCTCTACATTTCATTCCATGGAGCTCTCTGCCTTCCCTCCGATGTTTTTGAGTCTGTTCTTTCGGATTATTCTCAATCGACGCCGGGGGACAGAGGGCGACCTGCAAAAGGAAGGAAGAAGAGGAAGATGGGGACCCAGGTTGTCAGCATAGAAAAACGAAGACACAAAAGCACAGATACATATGAAAGTGGCTTTGTCTCCCCTTTCGAAGACACCCCCTCACCGCATGAAAGACCGGATGACCACGAAAGAGAAAAGAGCACAAGAAACGCCGAAAAGAATGCAAAGAAGGAACGCCATCTATGGTGGAGGAAGGCAGAGGAATAACAGCACGAAAACAGAATGACAGCGCCATGTAGGAAAAGAAGCCACACGTGTGTTCTTGAATCAGGCAGAGCACGCGTGTCTGGCCAAAACCACGCAAATTTGAAAGCGGATATAATGTATTCTGCAAGGTAACGCATTCGAGCTTCTTTCCTCAAGCTTCCATCTCCCCCTTCTCTCTCGCGGTGTACATGCATAGATTATGTTTTCTTTTTGTGTATGTCCAGAAAAAAAGTAAAGACAAAATACCTACTCACCTGGACTTTTTTCCGCAACTCCTCTATGAGCTCCTTTTGGTGAAATAAGAGCATGTCCCTCGACCTCGACCGAGAGCCACGTAGCTCTCTGCTCGTTCCTGACTGATCACGAAGGAGAGGATCGGAGTTCACCCCGATCTGTAGAGGAACGATCAGTTCCTCCACTTCCCAAAGAGAGAACAGGGACGCAGACAGCCTGCTCCTGGATTCGGTGTGCGCTGCTCGAGTGGGAAGGAGAGCAGTCAGAAGAAGTGCATTGCAAAAGGAGATTCCTCCTTTGTTTGACGAGGCGCCTGAAACTTCGTTGGTTTGCTGTCGACGTCTCTGAAGGCTTCTACAGATCTGTTGGAAGGACTCTAAAGGAAGGTGGAAGAGGGCTGGGGTTGGGTCTGCGGCCTCTCTCTCTTCGCCCTCTTTCTGATGTTGCCTGCCGCTCTTCCCATTCTGGTTGTTTCCCCCCGTGCTTGACTCCCGCGAATCTGCACGTAGTTGCAAATACACACACACATACAAGTCTGTATGAATACTCAATGCAGACATACTCTGGGAGAGAGAGGAAGAGAGGGAGAGAGGGAGAAAGACAGGAAGACACGCAGATGCTCTGGTTGTTTCTATCATCAATCCCGCAATTCGACCACCTGGCCATCCATCGAGAGAGCCAGTCTCACCCCTATTTACCCATAAGCCCTCGCACATTCAGGGCACCCCCCTCCCCCCAGCCCCCCTTCCTCTTCCCTTCCCCCCCCACAAAACCATACAGATACCCCCACGCGCTGCCTATCAAAGAATGCTGAAAGAAAGCAAAGGACCTTCGCGGACGTAGGCGTCGAAGCTCTCCAGGGCTGAGCACGCCGTCTCCAAAGAGGCAGCAACTGATGAACCTCTTCTTCTGCAGCCCAAGTCATTTCCTTGTCCTGGGCCCCCCGTTTCTTCGTTTTTCTCAGCAGACGAGGAGGAAGAAGAAGAGGAAGAAAAGGCAGTCCGATCGATAGCAAAGTCGTCATTTGCAATGAGGCTGCAGACAGGAGAGCAGACAAGTTCACGCCTTCAAATGCAGAGAGAGAGAGAGAGAGAGAGAGAGAGAGAGAGATCCACACAGACAGAGAGGAAGAAAGAAAGGAAGGAAGGAAGGAAGGAAGGAAAGAAAGAAAGAAAGAAAGCAAGAAAGAAAGAAAGAAAGAAAGAAAGGAAGGAACGAAGGAAAGAACGAACGAACGAAAGAAAGAAAGAAAGAAAGAAAGAATCCCGCCGACTCACCCGAGAACAATTCCCTTTCCCTCTTCCCGGAGCCTTTCCACATCACACCACACAACTTGAAGTTTCGACTCAGCCGTCTCGGACTCAAAGTATACAGGCGGAAGATCGAGTTCGCCCCCCTCCTCACCGACAACTAAAGATCTGTATCTGGACGAAGGGGCCTCAAAACCTGGGTGGAGGCGAGAGATGACTGAAGACACGCCGCCCTCCGGAGTGACGAGGAACGCCACGAGTTCCAGACGGGGAAACTTTCTCTCTTGCACTTTGGGATCCTCGTTTCCGTGGCTTCTTGTACCGGAATTGATCCTGTCTATATATTTGTAGTCAAGTATACAGGCGACCCACCTACCTGGTCGAGTGCCTTTGGAGGAATGTCTCGACATTACTGTGGTCTATAGTCGTCTTTGCAAGGTACAGCCTCCTCGTCTTTTGCTTCGTCAACGATTAGTGGTCAGCTGTCGCAGGTCGTGCTGGCTTCTGCCTTTCCTCTTTGAAAGGAAAACGAACAAAAGTGTGTTGCGAACCCTGGTGGCAGACAAACGAGGAGTGCCAGATTCCACCCCGATCAAAGAGATCAGCAAATGAGCAACATGTAGATGGATGCGGCCTTATATAAGTACCCGAGAAAAGGACAAGGTTAAAGACGAAAATTCTAAAAAGAGCCAAATTGAATAAGAAACCTTCCCTTCTCACGGTCTACTGCTCCTGCTTTGTCGAAGGCGCACCATGTCCTGCACGCAGTACCCCATGTCTTCTACATGTACCTGACGAACCTTGCAAACAAGCTCAGCGTCTCTTCCGACCAGTGTGCAACGGTCTGCATGCATCAGTTAGAAGATCTCCAGCAAATCGAATGTGGAGACCCAGGGGGGGGACAGATGAAAGAGAAACAGTTCTCTATGAATACTGATCTTCCAAGTCTGATGCATGTAGCAGGTGCACATCGCGGACTCCTGTGTACAGCTTAATTCGTTGTATATAGAGATACACATTACACAATCAACATGCATACAAGTGTGTGCAAAAAATACAAATTAATGTACGTATTAATTAATACAAGTTTGTTCACCCGCATTGGCGCGCGAAGGCAAGTCCATGTGACAATTAAGTTTGTGCGTCCTCGGAGGGCAGCTCGGGTAAATCCGACGGAGGCCCTGAGAAGTATTGGAAATTCACATATTAATAAAAATTCTACGTACACATGATTTTCAATTAAGTACCGCAGTACTACCGCTTCGTAAGTGAACACCTAATAAGGCACCAATGTGCGGTTGAAATATTAAGTATATTGAATATTAACATCTTTAGCCACACTCTTCCACACTGATCTGAGTCTGATCGTCATGCTAAAGTTATACACACAGTAAAATATATTAAAATGTACATAATTTTTTTTTTTTTTCCAAAAATATTGGGAAAAAAAAATGTATGTAAATTTTAATAACAAGTAGATCGATCTCTACTTAATTACCAACCACTTCTTAGAAAACTCTTAGAAGATACAGCTCTATACAGCATGTATGCATGGCGTGTTGAGCCGGCTGGCGGTATACTAGAGAACTTTATGATTAAATTGTATAGGGGCTTTCTTTTTAACGTTTTTCAAAAACATAGCTAGTAGATGCACGATGATCTATCAATTATAAAGAATAAATCAACAACTCTTCAGTCTTCACAAATAAAGCTGAGAAAAGGTGCATAAGGTGCTGGTGCTGGTGTAAAAACAAATTTGCACCTTAAATCAGGTGTAAAACAGGTGCAAAATAAGGTGTTCCGTTTACCTACCCCCCTGACACTCAAGGCTACTTAAAATTTTGTGCCGCTCAAAAATCCATTCTTGAAAGGCTGCGCCCCAGGCGCAGCCTATGTTTTAAAAAGCGGTGCCGCAAGCGCGGCCTACATCTTGAAAAGCCGCACCGCAGGCGCAGCCTATGTCTTGAAAAGCTGTGCCGCAAGCATAGCCTATGTCTTGAAAAGCCATGCTGCATGAAAGGCTTATATCTTAAAAAAAAATGTTACATACACAGAAAGATGAGTTGCTAACAGGGAGGAAAGCCGAAGCAAGAATAAATGACTTTTTGGATACGTATACAAATTCTGTCGGGAGCACTTCGTCTGGCGTGGGGGCCCACTCCGTGCTCCTCTCTGCATAAAAGTCAAAAACGACTACGCGTTTCACCTCTTCTAACGGCGACCCTCCTTCAGTGACCCCCAAACTTCTTGTACACAGCTCCTCTTTTGCTTTCTCTTTCGTCAAGCCATCTATGCCTGCTTCTGTCAGCACTCTTCTTCTCTGAGCAAAGCGATTTTTTGTTCTCTGACATGTGCCCCAAAAAGCAAAAAATTTGCTCCTTCATGTTTGGAGGAGGTCAACACGAAGAGGGAATGAAAGAGAAGGGAGGTGGAAGGCTCTTCCTTGTAACACGTGATACACCCCTTGCATGACTCACGGCCGCGACTGCGCTGCCCTCTGAGATATTACGCAGTTGCCCTCTGAGCCTGCACGTCATTACCGGGGCTCCATGAATGGGCCCCAAGAAAAACGCTGTGCAGAAACTTCAGAAGCATGCCGGAGCTATGGTTTCTGGGGCCGCGCGGTGCTCCGTAAAGGCAGCGCATCGCGTTGCACGTGAGATAAATTTTGGCGGTACGAAATGGTGCCGCCGCTCAAAAATCTTAAGTTGAAATTAAGTGCCGCTCAAAAATCTAATCTTGAAAAATATTTTCAAGAGCAGCTTGAAGTGTGAAGGGGGTGCGTTTACCTTATAAAAGCAAGGTTTCTAGGGTTGATTTCTAGTGTTTCTAACGGCCAAAAAGCGCCTCAATCAAGGCCTAAAAGCTTTTTATGATATAGATTTGCTACACTGATTTTTACTATTTTTACTACGCGTTTGCGTGGGGCCGCGGGGAGCCGCAAGGGCGGGGCCGCGGCGCGTTACATGCCCATGACGCTAACACTTTTCACCCAATTCTATTCAATCAGGTGCAAAACAGGTGCATCAGGTGTATCTGGTGCAAAACAGGTGCGTCTGGTGCAACTTCTTGGTTTGCACCTTTTCTGAGGTACACCTTTTCTAAGCCCTATTCACAAAAGGTAATAGAATCATATGTTAGGCAATACCCTATAAAAAAGTTAAGAAATCAAAATATGTTAGAAATATGTAAGAAATATGTTGGAAATATAATAGAAATCTTAAAGAAATATTATAGAAATATTATAGAAATCTTATCTAAGAAATCTGGACCACATTAAATTCTAATTTTTTAAGAAATCAACTCTGATTTCTCAACATTTCTATAAAATTACAGATTTCTATAAATTTTTATGATATTTCTTACATATTTCTAACATATTTCTTAAGTTTTCTTTAATTTTTTTAAGATCCTTAGAAATGTTAAGAAATCAGAGTTGACTTCTTAAAAATGTGGTCCAGATTTCTTAGATGAGTTTTCTATAATTTTTGTATAATATTTCTATAAAATTTCTAACATATTTCTTAACTTTTTTGTAGGGTAGAAACAATGGAGAAAAAAAAATACAATCATACATTGTAACCATTTTGATCGAATGTGTGTCTCGGAATCTTGTTCTCCATACCAAGAAGAAACAAGTTCTGGAAGTGGCTCGCCTCATCAGAAGAATTGGTGCATTCATCGTCTCAAAATTCAAAGTCAAATTTAAACTTGACATACGACTTGATATACACTTGCAGTCGGGCAGAAAGTCTTTAACATTCTCCCCCCCTCCCTCATCTCCTCTTTCTACATCCGATCGATCAGCACACGAGCCAGTCAACGAAAAGTTGACCGACTGCGCGGAAGCCTGAGAGCCTCTCACGTACAGGCAGGCAAACGGACACGCAGACAGTTGCAATGCCGTCTGAATTAAATCAAGCGAATGCCGCACGCAAACGAACGAATTACTACTACTACTATTAAACGAATCTAAGACAATCTATGTTTGCGAGCGCAGATCAATATCGCAAGAAATCTTTCGTTCCCACGAAATGCGCACTGAACTGCAGTGTGGAAGTTTAAGACAACGCAAGCAAAGAGGAGGGAGGGCAGGACTGCAGGAAGGAAGGGAGGAAAGTGCAGGAGGGGATCTCTGGATGCTGGAGGGGAAGAGTGGACCGATCGGGCCGAAAAACCGCTCGGAAATAATTAATGTCAAAGAAGCTCCTTCGTTTTCTCTGGAAGGAGGCAGATGCACTCAAAGGAGAGTCCAGCCGTCAGTTGTTCACATAGCAGGGTGATGCAAGAAAGGAGTGAGTGTTGTACAAGCAAACAAACACAATTTTGTGTTCGTTCGTCTCATCGATGTCGGGGTCGGAAGAGAGAAAAAGAACATCAATGAAAGTCACGGCATCGCTCTTTTTCAAAAGGCTGCTTCTCCGTCGCCCCCCACAAGACGCTCAGAAGAACAGAGAGAGAGAGAGAGAGAGAGAGAGAGAGAGCGTGCGTGTGTGCATGTGCGTTTGTACACATGTGAGTGAGTGAGTGAGTGAGTGAGTGAGCGAGCGAGTGAGTGAGTAAGTGAGTGAGCGAGCGAGTGCGTGCGTGTGTGTGTGTGTGTGTGTGTACGAGTGGGTGAGAGTGTGTTTGTGCGAAATCGTGCGTGCTTCTGGACATTCTGGGCATGCATGCGGCTGTCTGTCTACAAGTCCGCTTGAAGATCAGCATCGCTCGAACGAATAGTGAAAGAGCTCAAGAAGGAAAGTTGAGGTCAGTCCCTCAAGCTCTCTCTCTCTCTTCACTCTTTGTCTTTCTGTTCCTATTTTAATGTGTTGTTCCCCTCATCGTATGTTTTCGAGACCCTCCCAACCCCAAGAAAAGGAAGAACATGCCAGCAAAGAGGGAGGGAGAAAAAAATGACTACAAGCATCACTCACCCTCTTTGGCAGCGAGGGTCGATCCTCTTGGGCAAATAAGGGTGGACATGAATGAATGAATATTCTCACTCTTACTGAAGTTCGCATGTCTGAAAGGTTGATCGAGCCGAAAAAACAAACGCCACCTTTCTACCTCTCGACTTATTCACGAGAGACACTCAGCACTAAATGGACAGTCCCGTTTTGTTCTGACACTGTCGCATGAGTCATAAACCCGACCTACCCCCCCTCCTGCTCAGTGTCGAACACAAGAAAACAGAAACAAGAGACAGAAGGGAAGAGAGGGGCGCCCACATCGATTTATCGATCGACTGGCCTATTCACCCAGTGACATAACAGACCAAGAGGGAGGGAGGAAGGAAAAAAAAAAAAAAAGAAAGCAAGAAAGCAAGAAAGAAACAAAGGAACAAAGGAAGGGATACGACAAAAGCATAGAAAAGAAAAGACAAGAGAAGAAGAAGAGGAAGGGGAAGTGATGGAACAAACTCAGGGGAAAAGGGAAATGGGAGACGTCACAAAGTAGAGGGAAGACGGGAAGAGGACAAAGAGCAGGAAGCAACAGTTTCACTCTCTCTCTCTTGCTCACCTAATGGCGCCAGTCAAACCACCAAAGGGCAGCCTTTGCTGCCAGACAGACGTGTGGTTTGATGACGCCAGACGAGTGGAGAGGAAAAGAGGGCATGCAGCGAGAGAAAGAGAACCGAAGAGGAACCTGGCAGAAAGAGTATCCGGCCACCAAAGCAAGCAAGAATTCAAGCCAACAAATAGATAGACAAAAAGACACGCACTGCACTTTCTCTTCCCATCCAAAACTCTCGCTCGCTCTGTCTATAAAGGGACGCTTCCTTTCTTGCGAGAGTCTGGTCAGTTGAGGGAAGGAGTCAAAGGGAGAGGCAAGAAGCAACAACGGCGTACAGATAAATAGACATGAAGATATAAATAAAGCAAGGTAAATAGAGGACGAGAAAGACAAATCCCGCGCATTTCGCATCTGTTCGAATAGATTCCCTTCATGGGCAGGGTCACCGACAGGACACACAGACAGTGAAAGCAGAAGGAAAAGAAACAAGTACAACAACCAACACAGTGACTAAGCTAACAGACTCCCACCCTACCACCCAACCACCTTCCCACAATGATTTCGTTTGGTGCCTTACCCTCCTTCCATTTCTTCATTTTGTCTATTTGGAACTCCCCCCCACTTCTTCTGTCTATGCCAAAGCGAAGGCAGAGGTTGCTGCCCGTCAAGAATGGACTTCTTTTCTTCGATTCTTTCATCTTTCTTGGGTCGAAAGAATGCAGAGCTTTTCTCATCCTGATTGCCTTGTTCCCCACCTTCTGAACCCATTGGCATTTTTAGATGCACACTCCAACACCACAACGCCACTATGAAGAAGAAAAAATTTAAGTGCAACACCATGCAGTCTCATCGTCATGAGCTCGGACGCTTCTGCTGCTGTTTGCTTTTCGATGAGCGGGGAGGCCTGCCTCCTCCTGGGGGTGTGGGTCCTGGCAGCTGGGGGAAGGGGAATGTCCTTCGGACCCCCTGCTGCTGCTGCTGCTGCTGTGGTTTTCGTTGTCGTTCGAACCCCCGGGGGGAGCCTTCCGATTCTCCACTCCGCCTGCTGCCTCTGCTGTCTCTGTTGGGGCCTCCTGTCCCCCCTCCGCTGTTTGCACTCCCCCCCTGTTTCCATGGGGCATCCAGGAGTGCCGTCAGGGCGTCGATCTCGCCTGTGGCGGCTGCGGCTGCAGAAGAAATTTTGGAAGGAGACGGCGCTCCGCCCTGGGCCGGGGGAAGGAAGACAACCTCGGGAGGCGGGAAGTAGTGCGTTAGCACTCTGCAAAGAAGGGAGGAGAGGTAATTGAGCGAGTGAGAGGACAGTGCCTCGGACAGGGCAGGAAAAAAAGAAAGAAGACATACAGGTAGAAGACAGACAAATCGAGTCAAGTCTGGTTCTACGGGTCGATGTGCTTTCGCTCATGACTTCAATTACTCACAGACTGAGGAAGTAAGGAGGAGGCAAAGCAGGCACTGAAAGCAAAACACCCATCGCAGAGAGAGACTGACTGTGCAACCTCGGATAGGTCAAACTTTGCTCTGCCTGCTGAGGCGCTTCCCGTTCCTCCGACCGCAGAGCCTCCGGCCGCCAACGCCCTCTCGCGTTCTTGGCGTCCGACCGCAGCAGCCAGAAGGCGGGCGAGGGCAAAAGAGCTGTGCACTCGCAAGATTCAGACAGACAGAGAGGAAGGTAAGAAAATGTTCCAACATTCACAGACACGTAGAGCTGGACAAAGGCGGGATAGAGATCGAAAGAGCGGCAGAAGGAAGAGCTTGCAAAAAAACAGACAGGAAGTGAGAAGACAAAGAGACAGAAAACCCTGATGCAAACCAATCCTGGAGGATCTCTGCTCTCAGTCATCCGTCGACTGTCTGTCAACGTACTGATGAAAATAACGTCCACCTGACAGACTGACTGACTGACTCTATTCCCTTCTTGTGAGCAGCTCGGAGAGCCATCGCCACAGACGCCGCGTCATTCTGTACACACACACACACACACAGACGCACACACACACAGACGCACGCACACACAGACGCACGCACACACAGACGCACGCACACACACACACACACACACACACACGCGTTCACACACACGTACACGCACGCTCGCGCGCGTGCGCGCGCACCTACATACACCTACGCACACACACGCGCGCATATGTGAGAGACGTCGAGCAACACAAACCGCAAATACGCAGAGACAACGATAAGAGAAAAACGATGTTTACACATCTATCCAGGCTCTCTTCCGGGGCTTCATATTTCGATACGTCTGGGTAAACATCTGCTCCGAAAGTCTGATGATCTTTTATGCATGATACAACAGGATGATGGGGGGCCGACCAACTGACGTCTTGCATCGGCAGTGTTCCCAGGAAATCGAGGAGCTTTTTGACCAGAGTCCGAATCATGCCGTTCACCTGACCGTAAGCACTGCCCCCCCCTTCCTCGCTATCGGCCGCAACAGCCGCCCCCTCGCCCTCAGCTCCCTCCGTCCCCTGCCTGTAGGAAGCAGAAGGAGGCCTATAAATGGCCAACAAGCGAAAGACCGCCCGTTTAATGGAAGACACCTGCAGGGAAAGAAAGAACGAAAGAAAGGAACGAAAATGTGTCTTCAGAGAGGCGACACGCAATTGATGGGGGTCACGTGACGAAGGAGTATTTTTTGACGTGAACTCCGACAAAGGAGGTCGCTCTCTCATGGACCTCCAGATGAAGTGTTGCACATGCACACGCATACATACATGCACACAAATGTGAGGGCACAACCCACCAGAAGAGCCGGATTTTGGATTTCCGCGGCATTCGGCATGGGTCGCCATACCACTCTCCTGAGTGCGAGGGCCAACAGCTGTTGCAGAGAAGCCTGAGCCAGTGCGGCCCGTCCTTTCCTGATCTTTCCGGCGGTGAGGGCCTTCGAAATGAACCTTCGCTGCTCTGAGACAATCTCGCAAATCTGCAGTGAAGGGAGATTGCATACAAAAATACAGAGACACCTGGGTACATCTGCTTGTCACGATGCGGAAATGGATCAGAGGGAGCCATCCGTTCCCACATGCAGTGTCTCTTGTCATTTAGATTCGATCTCTTCTTCCTACATTTCCCTCTAGCTGCCCGCCCTGCACTCCTTACCGTGCATAAATTGAGAACCCGAGGGGCGAATCAAAAGGACGGTGGCAATGGGGACAGACACAAGCAAGCAAAGGGACAGAGACAGACACAGAAAGAGACTGGAAGACCGACCGACCGACCCAGTCGAGAAGTTCCAAGTCGTTCTTATCCAGACTAAAGGAGGAAGACAGAACATCCCCCGCACCCCCCACTCCCCCCGCCTCGTTCCCTGCAGTCTCCTTTCCCTTTCCCTCCACCGCTCCCGCGCCGTCTCCTTTTTTCAGTTTTTCCTTCTCCTCAACTTTCAGCTGTTGCAATTTTTTCAAAAGGCTTTTCCTCGTTGTTTCCGCATTCTGCCTATCTAGTCCCATCAGAGATCTCCACAAGGTCTGCTGGAGCTCCAAAGTTCCGTCGAGACCGGGGGAAGGAGGCGATGACGAGGAAGAAGCAGACTCAGAGGCCGAAGGGGACACAGCTTCGCCTGTGAAGGGTGCAAAGGGAAGCCCGAAAATTGGGCTCAGGCTGCCGGTTGATGAAATCGGGTCCTGTGATGGGCGGACGGGAAGGGCTGTCGCTACCAGACGCCCCACCAGCTGCCTGTAGACGGGCGCTGTTCGGAACAAGTCCTGCTTGCAGACAGCAGAAGTAGAAGTGATTTTTTTTCATCGTTTTTGTTTTTGGTATCCTGAGGACCGGTACGCGAGAGAAACCTTACAAAGCGAAATGATCCCACAGACAGACTGTATGATCCCCCCCCCCCCCCC
>JAHBMJ010002840.1:62746-105246 GCA_018398765.1 Chromera velia
CCCCACACATATATATATACATATATATATATATATATATATATATGTGTGTGTGTGTGTGTGTGTGTGTGTATGTATATACAGAGAGGAAGATGGAGAGTGAGAGAGACAGATAGAAACGCAGATGAGGACATGCATAATAGCTCACATTTCACCCGCGGCAGGCAGGAGTGCGTGCAGCGAGAACAGATGTTGAGCATACAGAAAACTCTGAGGAGGAAGCAAAAGCTTCCTGTATCAGAGGAGGGGGGGCACCGACCTTCCATGCCAGAAGTGCCTGGAGAAACCTTCGGGCCTCTGCTCGATTCACTTCGTAGACTCCGCTTCGGGGCTTCAGGTCGTAGGATTCACGCACCTGCATCCACCAGCAGCAGAGAGAGCGGGACGGATCAAGGCAGGGAGATGAATCGGCACAGAAGCAGTAAGATGGTTGTGAACGAACCTCCAAATGGACTTCATCTTTTCTTTTCTTCCTTCATGAGCACCTTCGAATGTTCCTGCAGGACCTCCCTCCTACCTGACTGTCTCCTTTCTTTTCCCGTCTCGTCTCTTCTCTTCTCTTCTCTTCTCTTCTCACCTTTTCGCGTTCCTCCCCTTCCTTCTGCTTCCGCATGTCCTCAGACACGCCGGGATCTTGAAACAGCAAGGCCCGCCGGACGACTTCTGAACTCTCCAAGGTGTCATCGTGGAACTGCATGCGGAAGGAATTACATAGATACATCAATCAGTCAGTACATCCATCGATGTATCGATCAATGCATTGAGACGTCCAAAACATCGAAAGTAGCCCAAGACGTCAAATCGAAGACACTCGCCATGTAGAAGGCAGTCCTGTAAGTCAGCAGGTCAGTCAGTTATCCCTCAGCGACTCGGTCACTCACTCAGTCACGCAGACGGTCAGGTAGAAAGTCGGAGACGGAACTGCTGTGAGACAGGACAGCAGAAGACGAGAGCATGCGGTAAAGAACGGACCCAAACGCATGTCATGCGAGCAAGAAACACCACCTACCCCCTGACAAACGGACCTCCATTTGATGAAAGTCCTCGAAGGTCAAGTCTGCATAAAACGAAATGTTCAAAATTGCGAATCCCATCACTTTCTTCATTGTGCTCTCTACAAGGCTCAGCTCCCGCTTCACCAGCTCCCTTGTCGATCCAGCCCAGTCCTTTTGTTCCTTCCACATCTTCACAAGATCGTCATCCTCACTCCCGTCCTCACTGAAGGACGACAAAGCAGCCTCCACACCCTCCTCCAGTCTCTGCAATGTGGCACTGGTCTCTGATAACTCCCGATGAAAGAACCCGAGAGAGGAAGAAATCTCAGATAACAAACGCACGACTCGAAACCCAAGTCGGTCTTCTTCAGAATAAGTTGCTCCCAGAAATCCTGCCGCATTCTCGCCCATGAAAGAATCGAATCGGCCGGCAGTTTCCCTTCGGAACAATTCGCCTACAGTCAACCCCGCACCCTCTCTCTGCCCCCCGCCCACTTCCACAGCTGCTTCTGCCCACCCAGCATACGCAGCCGAGAGACGCCCCTCGGACCCATCAGGTCCGTCTCCAAACAAATCTTTCTTCCCCCCCTCCTCGCTTTGAGAAGGAGACCAGTCAACAGGCCCCAAGACGATCAGGGCGTCCTCTAACCTCCGGATCAGTTGGCGAAGGGACGGAAGGAGACGCTGAGTTCCCATCACCTGCAACACCGCAATACCCAGATGGCAGGGAGGCATGCAACACTTTACACTGTAGAAGGCATGCGCATCATGCGTTTGTGTCCGAACATGTCTGCGCTTTGCGAGAGCGCGTTGACGAAAGAGAATGTTGTGAAGGAGGGAGGCGGCCATTCCGTCTCTGTCACCAACACAGTAAGAGCGATCGGGAAATGCTGGAGGGTTTGTGAGAACAGAAGTTGAAGACGGCAAGCCCTGTCTAGCGATTTCAGAAAAAGATACGAATAGAGAAACGGGAGGACGAAAAGGGGATGAAAAAACTTTTTTGCCAAAGAGTCATTCATGCCGACAAAAAGAAGTGAAAGTAAAGAGAGAGCCTGTGAGAGAGAGACAGACCCCCTATCCATAATTCTCCTCATTCACTTTTCATGTCTGCAGACTGACTGCTGCTCTCCACATGACTTCCTCTCCTCCGCTTTCACTTTGTCTCCCAGTCTCCCCTGCAACTTCTCTCGCATCCTTTGCTGCCAGAGCACTGGAGGAAGAAGAGGAAGAGGAGGAGGCATAGGGGTTGTAGACACCGCCCCCCGTCCCAGTTGCCGCCTCTCCGTTCTGACGCTGAGACTGCTGCTCTCTCGCTCTCTCCTTTTCCTTCTGTTGCTGCTGCAACATCTGCTGTTGCTGCTGTTGGTACCCCGATCGAACCAGCCTGCCGATCTCTTGCTGAAAGAGCGACTTCATGTGCAAGAACGCTGCGCACAAACAGACACCAGAAACAGAGAACATAAGTGCATGCAAGCGCAACACGCGCACGGTGGAAAATATGTATAGGGGGTAGGGTGCAAACAGTCAGGAGACCAGAAGCTCAACCTGTTTTTGACCAGAAAAAACATTTCAATGTTCTCTCTCAATGGGCACGTAAACAAGCCGAGACAAATATACAAACAACCAAAGACCACCTTGATCGATCGATTGGGAAAGAAAGATATATACCTGTACGTACACTTACTCCTCTAGCCAGCCAGCCCACCTTTGTCGCACGAATACAAGTCCAGCAGGGGGCGCAGAACGGATGCCTGTTGCACGGTGTCGATGGCCCCTGCCGCCAGCGTTCTGCCCAACGCCTCCAGAGACGGTGAGAGGAGAATGCGAGCGTCCTGCTTCAGTCGTGCAGGAAAAGAGGGCAGGGACACATACGGCCTCAGGGGTGTGTCTGGAGAGAAAGTCCCCTTGCCAGAACCGGGTTCCCACGAGGGGCTGGGCAGTTTGGGGGTTTTGAAGAGGGCCTCCTTGGCCTTCTGGGTGATCACGTTGGCCACAACTGCAGTCAGTCAGTCAGTCAGTCGTTCACATGCATGCGAAAACATCCAGATTCAAAATGAACACGCGAATAATGCAATGATGAATGCAGCACTTGTCGCTCTGCTGACTGCATATGGAGCACACACATGCCCGCCCTTTAGTTGACGTGAAAACAAGATGAACGCAGGCAGGCATGAAGTGACTGACAGGCACCCAGACCTTCGTTTCTGTCTCTTGTCCCATTAGGCCGTCATCTCTCTCAGGCACATTTACAGAGATACAATGTATGACTTCTTTTTTTCTTCAGACAGACTTTAGGACTTCTTGCTTGTTTCTATTTTCTCTGAGACAGACAGTGTCACACACACACACACACACACACACAGAGAGAGAGAGAGAGAGAGAGAGAGGAAATAGATACGTATCAAAATACAAATCGCTAATATTGATTCTGCCCAGTTCGATAGCTTTCCCCTTCCAATACAACTTCCTTAGCCCTATGTAACATTTCCCCGATATGATTAGTGCGAAAACCAGGAGCGTCGTTATCTTTGTTTGAAATATTGATTGGCCAAAGAAAAAAAAGTAAGGAAAAGAGTTGGCAGACTAACCAGGAGGGAGAACGGAAACGGGGCGCCGTATGGGAGCAGAGAGGAAGGAGGGGGCAAATCGTGACAGCTGTATTGGCTGGGGGGTTGAAGAGACTGCGCTGGTTGAATTGTCTCCTGCAGCACCCGCTTTTTCATCCGTCCCTACCGCTGCCGTCGCGTTGGAAGGAGTCGGGGCAGCTGCTGTGGTTGGAGAGGCAGAGGAACCTTCTAAGGAGGACAGGGAGACATTGGTAGCTGCTGGATATGGAGAGGCAGCAACTGAAGTCTCCAACTTGCTCTTCAGAAACTCCTGCTGCCACCTGCGGCGACAGAGAATGGAGGGGGGACGGAGTCAGTGACCGTGCATACAAACGGCAGCACTGCACTGTGAAGGTAGACAGATCAACCACCCACCCACCCACACACACACACGCACACACAGAGAGAGAGGGACTGGACTTGTGCAAGTGAGAGACGAGAAGACAGGGGGAATGAGAAAGAAGTTTTGACGAAGGCCGACCCTCAGACAGACGCATCATCAACCGATGCCTGACTGAAGAGAACAGACGATCCACCCACCCATCCAAGAAACGAACAAACGAACCTGACGAGACCCAGCGTGACGGCATTCTCGAGAAGACCCATTTGACAGAACTGCTCGAGTACGATTCCTGCATTGGTCGATAGGAGCACGTACACTCACATAGAGGAATTGTATGCAGACCCGCTCGCCGTGTGTAAAGGAGACTCGGGGCGTGATAACTGCACTGGTCGAAGAAATCTGCTTACCTCAATTAGTAAAGCGAGCTCTACATTATACCCGACCAGCGCGGATTCTCTCTAATGGAACACGAAATCTTAAGTTCAACATTCCTCACAGACCTACCCCCCCACGCACGCACCCACCTGCATTCCTCTCGAGGCCCGCTGAAGGGTCCAGCACGATCCTTCTGTCTATGTCTAGGTTCTTCAGCTCTGCAGGCGTGACCGGCTCAAGCCCTTTTTGGGTCCTGGTGAGAACTCCTGGCAGGTCTCTGGAGGGCACCAGCGAAGGGTGGCCTCCTCTCTTGAGGATCCGATCAATCGCCAGATCTACACTTGCCTGCAGCAGCCAGAGCGAGAGAGAAAGTGCGAGAGAGAGATCAACACAGAAACAAACACAAACTGCATGTGCTCACATGGAACAGAAACTTGGGTGTGTCGTAAGGGAGACAACACACAAAGTTGAAGCGGTAAAGAGAAAGGAAGGAGACGAGGCAGGAGCGAAGAGAAAGGGAGGAAGCCAGAGAACAAAGAAGGAAAGCGACATCAGAGAGCGAACAGACCTCAGGAGGCGCCTGAAGGTCGATCAGCACTCGCGCTCTCTTGCGTGCGGGGAGATTCTCGCAGATCTCCTCACGGTGAATTCTGCACATACTCACACACGTCCACAAACTTCGTCATACAAAGAGAGACACAAACAAGAGTCGGACAGAAAAGCCCATGAATAAAAGTCATGATTTTGTGGCACACATTCACAGACACACAAACAAACGTGCATATGCACGAAGAGAATAACATCTGAGAGGGTCAGGGGCAGTGCGCAAGCTGTCGCAAACGAGCCGACCAGTTCCTACGACGATCACCGTTCGATCAATCATTCTTCCAATCGCTGGCGACTTACCGCTGTGTGCTGATTTTGTCTACAAGCACGTAGGGAGCCGTAGGGTCTGTCTGCAGGAGCATCTCAACAAAGGCGTCCTTTTTCCTCTTCCCCCTGAGAGTGAAGTCGTCAGACGCCACCACGGTGCCACCCAAAACCTCAGCTAGCATCCTGCACAAGGTTGATTTTCCCGTCCCTTGGAGTCCCTTGACGATAATCTGGACCTGGCTCTGGTTCGGGCGGGGCCGGGGGGGGAATTCCCGGGGCATGCTTGAGGACTTGGCGAAAGTGCCGACGGATGTCTGCTGGGTGTTCAGACGCTGCAGGGGGTTCGGAGGGGGAGCTGATTGAATCTGGCCTGCCTCTTGTGTCTGTGTCCTGCCTTCAGCTTGCAGGGGCGCCGGTCTTCTTCTTCCCGCCCCCTTCTGCTGAATAGGATTCCTCCGTGAGAAGGAGAGCGTCTGATGTGGGGGTCTTACTAGGAAGAGAGAGGGGAGGGGGGGTCTTTGCGTCAGTCTGGTGCGCTCGTTCTGTTCGGACCATCGCACGGCAGACGTGAGGGATAGAAAGACAGTAAAGCCCAAAAGGACGCGAAAGCAATTGCAACTGAGGCTCATTCTCTCTATCTCCCTATCCGTGTGTGCAAAGCGTGGAGAGGAGAGAACAAACGGCTTGTCCCCAGCTGTTGATGGAGACTCTGTCTAAGCGCCTTGGCTGAGAAGAGCCCTAATCTGCCAGCGCGAACGTGCCAATGAAAGACAGCACCACACTCTCTCCCTCAAAATCAAACTGAGGGAGGGATCCAAGAAAGGCACGAAGCCTATCCGAAAAACTGAGGGAAGCGAGCTGACAAGGACAAAAATGACAGCTTGCTGTGACACTGCTCACAGATTTCGACCGGAAAGAGAAACTGCGGAGCACGAACTGCAGATACACGTAGTTCGATCAGAAAGTGGACGACCTTTACGGTCACGAGTCGTTACTGTTTTGCCCGTTTGCTGTCAGATCGACTGCCGAAGAATCCCAGCTAAGACTCAGTGCGGGCCAGCTTAAGTCAAACAAAGCTAAAGCGGCTGCGGCGGCATGCAGTGCATGCGGCCGATTGCGGCCGTCTCCTATACCCGCGAACCCCCCCCCTCGCGGAGGTCTTGAGACAAAAGCCCTAGCTCCTTTATCGTTTTTATCTCCATGCAGCTAGTGCATGGAGCCTTCATTTTTTTGCTCTCAATCATCTTTCACCTACATCCCCCATCATCCATAAGTCCGTGTCAGAGTGCGCCATGCATTCTCATAACGAAGTCACCGTATCCCCCCTTTTTCTCTCCAGTCGAAATTGGGTGGAATTGTGTTCATTTGTGAGAAGGGTTAGGTTCGATTCGAGTCTGCAGTCTTTGAAGAAGAGCCAGGCGCCATCACAAGGAAGATAACTTATCGCAAGAGAAAAAGAGAGAGAGGCAGTCCACTAAATCAGTGCGTTCGTAGACCGTTCTTCGGAGAGAGGGGGACTGGTTGTGCCACAGTTGATAGAAAAAGGTACAAGAAAAATTAGACGGGAAAATGGGTGGGGAAAACCAAAATTCGAATGCCCCACCCGCCAGGGCGACGACTGCAAGGCAAGCAGCCGTGCAAGCAAAACGCGCCGCAGCTGAGCAGAGTCAGACAAACGGTCGTCCTCTGAGTGAGCTAGGTGGTCAGGTGCCGGCAGTGTCCTCTGCCTCTGCTTCCAGTGGAGCCCAGATCTCGAATGAAATAACTGACCGACTTAAGAAGGCCATACAGGAGGGAGACGGCGCAACTATTTTCCGTCTCCTTAACGACAAGTATTGCGAGTACCTGACCACTGTCACGACGACTAAGGCCGCTTCCGAAGTTCGAAAATGGCTGATGCTTGCCCGAATTGACCATGATTCAGTGATCCCGAAGAAAATCGGTCACCCCCCCTTTCCGATTCCCCTCGGCAGCCGATTCCTCTTCAAGACCCATTTGTCAGTCATGGGTCTGCACAGTCAGGAAATGTGCGGAATTGCCAACCATCCCGAGGTGGGCGCACAGGCGATTGTGATGAACGGAGGATACGATGACGACGATGATCTCGGGGACCGTTTTATTTACTGCGGGATGGGCAAGAGTGTAAGTCGAGGAAAAGATAAATACTTCACTTTTCCCCGTCTCTTCCAAGTTCCTCCTTCCCCCCCCCAACCGATTTCTCCTCTGCACATCCCGATTCCGTACCGGGCACTCACTGCTGTTTGTCCGCCCGTTTTTGCAGTCACAAGCCGGTCTCTCTATCTCCATTAGTCTCTGTCTTTCTGTATCTCCGACAGCCAGGCCCTGTTTTCGTCACTTCCTCCACTTCCTAACGCGTCTTTTCTTTCAAGACCTCCAGCCATAGAGGGGGCACGATTCTCGTCCATTAATTTGTTTGGTGGCACTCGCTTCTTTCGGGATCACCATTCTGTTAATCCCTACCCGCCCACCAGGCACCAAGATTTGTCACAGTGCTGCAGCAGAACAGAAATAATCAATCCTGCCAACCCTCCGACTGCAGGACCAGCAATCCCTGACTGCAGGGAACAAGGCGCTGATGGACTCCTGGCAGAGGGGACTGCCTGTGCGGGTGCTGAGGGGCTACAAGGGCCACTCCCAGTTCGCCCCAAGCTGGGGGTTCCGGTACGACGGGCTGTATGTGATTGCGGAGATGTTTATGGATACCTCTGGGGAGGAGGGGGTGGGCAGAGTCTGGAAGTGCCTCTTCAAGTCAGTCAGTCAGTTGGTCAGTCAGTCAGTCAGTCGGTCAGTCAGTCAGTCAGTCAGTCAGTTGGTCAGTCAGTCAGTCAGTCAGTCAGTCAGTCAACAGAGAGGGGGCTGAGTGTCTGTCTGGGGGTGGCTTCGGTCTCCTTGGGCTCTTTCTCTTTTTCTTTGCTCCTTTCTTTCCTTCCCTCCTTTCTTTCTTTCTTTCTTTCTTTCTTTTCTTTCTTTCTTTCTTTCTTTCTTTCTTTTCTTTCTTTCTTTCTTTCTTTTCTTTCTTTTCTTTCTTTCTTTCTTTTCTTTCTTTCTTTCTTTCTTTCTTTCTTCGCTTTCTCTCTCTCTCTCTCTCTCTCTCTCTTTCTTTCTTTCTTTCTTTCTTTCTTTCTTCTCTTTCCTTCTTTCTTTCTTTCCTTCCTTCCTTCCTTCCTTCCTTCAGCCTGCCTGCCCGCTTGCCTGCGTGTCTGTCTTTCTGTCTCTGCCTGTCTCTATCCCTCAGCCGCCAGTCACGCTACCCCAGTCACCTTTTCTTTATCTATCTCTCTGCCGAGCTACTTTTCTGTCTATATGCTACAGTAAACATCGAGCTTTCCCGGGCAGTTCGTGCTTGCAACATGTATAACTATGAGTGTATGTGTATGTGTGTGCATGCAGGAAGGTCCCTCCTCAGGCCAACCTAAAACGGCTCACAGGGGTGTCCGACGAGGGCCGCAAAGACATCGACGAAGCAGAAATGGAGCGCTTGGTTGAATGGGGCAAAGGACCGATTGTCGTTCCAGAGGGGGGCACGTCAGCTTCCCTCGTCTTTGCCTGTCCAAACCAGACCGACCCTTTCGACGGGCAGGCGCTAACACAGATGCCTCGCAAACAGGAGGAAGAGGAGGAGTTGGGGGAAGGGGTTGAAGATCCGTATGTGATCACACATGAACCTTTCGGGCACACTGGAGAGGCGGCGAAGGGCTTGCCGGAGAATTTCAGTGGAGGGTCAAACGAAGCTGTCAAAAAGTAAGTAAGTCAGCTTGAGAGCACGTCTGCCTGTTTGGCTATCTGACTTCTACGGGAAGTAAAAAGAGGAAGACGAATGTCAGGAAGGACGGAAAGGCAAATGGACAAAGAAAATGAAGCATCGAAAGATTGAGAAAAGAAGAGAAGAGACATCCCGGGGAATCCAGAGTTCTTCCAAGATTGCTCAAGAGAGGGAAGCTAGACACCCAGTGATTTTTTTTTTCTGGTCCCTCATGACTCCGTCTTTTTCTCCCTCTGTCTTTCTACCCCCTGTCACTTTCCGTCCGATACTTTTGCAGGAAGGTGACTGAAATTGTGGCGAATCAACAGAAGGAGTGGTTGAAGACCCAGAGTAAGCTCAGGGGCCTGGACTCAAAGAACAAAAAACCCAACAACAAAGTCTCTTCAAAGAGGGTCGTGCCCTTCACCTTCACCCTCCCTACAGCAGATCTCAGCAACGTCCAGCGCCCCCAACCCCCAGTTCCCCTTGGAGGGGCCGACGGGAACCCAAAGCCCCCTATACGGAAAACCCGCCTGACAAGAAACGGCCTGCAGAATGGGTGGGGACGAGAAGAGAAGCCTGAAGGAGAAGGAGGGAAAGCAGAGGGAGCAGCGGCAGCAGCAGCAGCCGTGGCTGAGACAGACGGCTCCGCAGCCCAGCCTATGGATGTTGACGCAGAAGGGAACGGGCCAACCGAAGCTGAAGGGGGGCCTTCCTCTTCCTCCTCGTCTTCGTCTGCCTCTGCTTCTGCCTCTGAGCATGTGTCTGATTTTGTGCACATTGGAGATCTGACAACGTTCAACGATCTCTTCTCAGCCCTCCGGCAGAAAAACACAGAACTGTCCGCCCACCCTCGTCACACCGCGAGTCGCCACTGGGTCGAGGAGGTCTGTGTAGAGGCGGACGCACTTCACGAGGAAATGAAGACGGGGGACTTCGATGCGTCGGACAGAGAGCAGGGGCACAGGGTGGCAAAGGCTTCCTTCTTTCCGTTCTGGATGAGCGTGGTGGTATTCCGGAAGTCTCAAAAGATTCACAGGGTCGGGCTGCTGGACCCATTCTCCCTTTCCTTCGTTAGCTCGATCGTTCGTTTGTTGTTTTTGGTGGTGTATCCGTATGCTTTTTCCTTCTTTCTTGTTTTCCCTTCTCATCGTCTGCGATCAGACTCATAGCGGCGCGTTGCCGACGATTTTCGGTTGCCCATTTGCGCTTATTCTTCGATGGAGACTTCTCCTCTGTTGTCCTCAGCGGCTTGGAATTCGATGTTTTTCTGTTCTCGCCCTCTTTCTCTTTCCCCATTCCTCTTCTCGTGTGTGTGTGTGTGTGTGTGTGTGTGTGTATGTGCACTTGCAGAAGCTTGCTGTGCCTAGGAGCTTCGGTGAGCGTGCGTGCATCTCATTCTTCCCTCAGTCGGCAACCCATGTCCGGGACGGCGTCTGGGTGCGTGCCGTGTTGGGATTTCCCTTCGATGGCAAGTGGAACCCCTGGGAGGACCTCTCTATGGTCTGTCTGTCTGTCTGTCTGTCTGTCTCTTTGGTTTTTTTGGTCTGAGTGTGCATGTTTCTATGCCCGTGTGAACAAAATGAATGATTTTCGTCTCCACGGCTTCTCTTATCTGTCCATTTCGGTGTGTATCTGTCAAAGTGTCCTGTTTCGTGGGCAAAGAAGGATCTCTTCCGTTTTCTCTCTGCCTTTTCCAGACAAGCAAGAAATTGCCCCTGAAGGTCAACAACACACAAATGTACAATTATGCACGCATCCTCGTATGAATACATGAATGTATGTATGCATGTGTGTATATCAGGGAAGCGAGAAGTATCCCCTGAAGGTCATCAACGAGGTCGACAACTGCCCCCCTCCCCTCGATTTCGGGTACACCGGAGAGGACGTGTTCTTCGCCTTTCTGCCCGGTATAGCCTACGAGGCAACCTGCGGGGGTTGCAACTTTGACGAGACTTACGAGGCTTACAGGCAGAAGAAGGAGGAGGAAGAGAGGTTGGAGAGGGCGCAGGCGGAGATGAAGAGACAGAAAGAAGAGCAGGAGAGGGAGAGGGAGAGAGAGAACGAATTGGGGGTCAAAAAAGAGGCTGCCACTGACGTATCTGAGGGAGCTGCTGCTGCATGCAGTCGCCAAGAGTCCCCCGGAGTCGGTGGTAGGGAGACGGGAGGAGACAGACCCCAGAGGTCCCGTTCCGTCTCCCCCTCCTCCCTCCTCCCACGCGTGCCCGCTGCTGCTGCCGCGTCTGCCTCTGCCAATGGGGCTGCTGCGTCGCGTGACACGCAGAATACCTGTCGGGCAGAGTGTGGGGGAAAGGTCAAGCTTGAACCGGCAGCGTCCGAAGACAAGCATGAATGTGTCGAAGAGGCAAAAGAGGGTGGTGGCTTTCCAGTCTGTCGAGGAAAGAACATCCAGTTTGCGTTGGAGACAAGGAAGGGAAGCAACATCTTCAGCTGCTCGGATGCTTGCGGGTGTGACCCCCGTGTGTGCAAGAACAGAAAATACAAACCGGGGCTGCAGTTTCGTCTGGCTGTGCAGAAGACGGTGAACATGGGGTGGGAATTGATCAGTCAGGTCAGTCAGGGGATGGGAATCGAAAGGATATCATCATCATCATCATTATTATTATTATTATTATCATCATCATCATCATCATCATACGCCATCGCCATCGGCCTAATGAATAGGCGTTTAGCGTTCGGCGGCAACGGACGAGGCAGTTCGGTTCTTTACAACAGCAGTTCACTTTGATTTATACTTAATTCAGCCAGGATGCTTGTCTTCAATCTTATTTCTACTCAAGTGGAAGCGTGCGTGGTATATGAGGTGTCTTGGTTGAGATTTTCTCTGGGAAAATTGTGTAAGAACCCCGCGACTTCTTTGTTTACCAAAACTCCCGACCCGGAAAGCAAGATTAGGAGGTGTGTACTCGATGCATGATGTGCTGTCTGTTTCATGAAAGTAGACGTCCAAGTCTCGTTGGAAACCGGGCTTGTATTTTGTGATCCGCCGCATCGACTGACCGCATGCACAAAGCCAGACGGAGGGAAACTGTTGTCTACCTAGAGTATCACGATACGCAGGTACAGTATCTGTATATCATTTGATATGCCGGTGTATACAATGGAGGGATGGATGCAGGAATTCATTCCGAAGGGCACCGTCGTGTGCGACTACGCAGGCGAGCTGATCTCGCATGGGGAGGGCACCGCGCGGTCTCTCAGGTGCCAGTTCTCAGGGGATACCAACTATGTGCTCGATCAGGTCAGTCAGAGGTGGTTCTGGGTTTGCTTTTTTGGTGGGTGGTGTCTTGCTCTTCAGAGTGTAGACACAAATCCATCCGCTTGATCCATCAAGCGAGACGTCCTAGTTGCAGAATGAGAAGGAGTCTTCAGAGGCTTCTTGTTCTCATGTTGAAAAATAAAGAGAGGCGCATTTATTTCTTTGCTGATGTCTTTTGTTCGTGCCTGTGTGTATTGGTCCTAGTGTTCGTTCAAGCTCCCTGCCTGTCCTGATTTCATCGCTTCCTTGACTTGACTTGAGTGTGTCTTTGTTCTGTTTTCTTAACCACGCAGGTTGGCGGAGAAGACGGGAAAGACGACTGGATGTACCCGGCTGTGGACTCGCACGTGAGTCCTTTGCTTTGTGTGTCGCTCTATTATTTGGCTCCTGCTGTTTTTAGTCGATCTCCCTTTTTCCTTTCCTTTTTCTTATCTTTCTCTCTCTCTTTCTCTCTATGTCTATCTGCTCTTCTTCTTTCGCTGGGGCGTTTGGACATTTGAGTTTTTCGTTTTTTGTTCCCGCCTTCACTTCCACATCCTTCTTTCTTTCTCGAGAAGGAAAGGGTGACTTGATGCATGTGCGTTGGATATGTGCACGTGACAAGCAGACCTTCGGCAACGCCGCCCGGTTCACTGGCCACTCCCACCGGCCGAACCTTGAGGTCCTGACGATGTGGACCCTCACAACGGGGACATGGAAGAAGGGGGGCGGGAGGGGTGGACAGGGGCAGAAGGCTGCTGCAAGTGCAAAGGAAGGAGGGGGGTCGAAGCCAAAGACCCAGCAGCAGAGTCAGAAGAAGAAGGGGCCGAAAAAGGGTGTCAAGAGAGTTAAGGAAGAAGAGGAAGGGAAGGCGCCTGAAGAGGAAGAGGACGACGACGAAGTGAAGGCAGTGGCCATTGAGATCCCCATTCCTCTCGATGAGGACGGAAACGAGATCAACCCACCAGCAGCCGCTGCTGCCGCCGCCGCAGCTTTGGGTCCTCTAGGGCCCCAGCCGAAGAAACGAAAAAGAGAGGTCAAGCCTGAGAAAGAAGCCGGGGAAGGAGGTGTTGCGGCATCCGCCTCTGCGTCTGCTTCCTCGTCGGCTGCTGGGGAAGGGGGGGTTGTTCGGAGTCGTGGGGGACGGGCGGGTCAGAAGAGAGGGGCATCGGGTCAGATGAACTCCGCGGAGGTCATTGATGTGGAGTCAGATGAAGGCCCCCCCGCTGATGGTCAAAAGCCCAAAGAGTCCTCTGCAGGAGGGGGTGCCTCTGCTTCTGCTTCTGCCCGCTCTCGCGGGGGAGGGGGGAAGAGGAGACGGGGAGGTGTGAAAGTTCGAGTGGGGTCCCCACCCCCTGCGCCTGTGAAGAGTCCTCAGATTGCTTCGGCCTCCGTGCTGAAGCAAATGATTGAGAAGCAGAAGGCAGAAGCTGACAAGGAGAAAGAGAAAAAGGAGCCGGATGGGTCAGAGACTGTGTCGGTGGTCTGGGAAGGGGAAGGAGAGGAAGACCCGGATCCGGCTGGGGACGCGGAGGACATGAGGGCCGTGGCCGAGGAGAGGGGGCTGGAGGGAATAGTGCACATCGCCTTCAGAACCCTTCGGGAAATCCATCCCGGAGAGCCCATCAGGTCTGTCGGTCGAGTCGTTCCTTCCCTTTCCTAATTCCCGTCCAGTACCTTCCTTTCCCTCTGTGCCTCTTTCTGTATGTCTGGCTGACTGACTAAACTGAGTGAGTTTTTCCTTCCTGCACCGGTTGTTGCATCAGGAGGACATCTGAGAGGGGGTCGCTGAACGTCTTTTGGATGCGTGACGGGGTCGGTCGGGGTGTAGCGCAAAAATAGTAGACAGGAGCTCCTACACTGGAAGGCCTTCGAACGTGCGTGTGTGTGTGCTTGTGGATGCATGTGCGTGTCTGTCTGTATGTATGTCTGTCTGTGTCTGTCTGTCTGTCTGTCTGTCTGTCTGTCTGTGTGTGTGTATCTACTTGCAACTATGCAGGTGGGACTACGGACGCCGTTACGCGACCGATGAGCACGCGATCAAGTGCGCGTGCGGGGAGTCCAACTGCCCAGGGGTCATCGGCCTCCCCCCCATCGATGAGGAGGCAGTAGAGGGTCTGAAGGCCGAGCCTGAGGACCCTCCCGAAGCCTAGCTTGGTGGCTGTACGTCACGTTCCTCTTCTCTTCTCTTCTCTTCTCTTCTCTTCTCGTTTTGGGCAAGGGAGAGAAGAGGGGAGGAAATCAGGCTCTCCTGAGGTGTCTGTCTGGCATGCGGGCGGGCAAAAAGGAGGGGAGAGGAAGGCTCTGAAAGGGGATCGGGGTGAATCTCCTTGATGAGTGCTTTCTCTCTGCCTTCTTTTGGATGTCTTTGTCTTGTCTCTCTTCCTGTCGGTATGTTCAAATTTTCCCGCCTCTGTCTCCTCTCCTTTTCTGGTCCAGGGAATGAATGGTGCAAAGGCAGGGGACGAGAGGAGAAGAGAAGAAGCGAGAACAGGGTCAACAGCAAACACTGAGAGAAGGGGGGAAGGAAGCAAGGGATTGAAGAAGGGAGGGGGTCGCGGGCCTGAAAGAAACCGTATCCTCCATGGAGCTACCCATTTCCTTGTAGCAATTCCTTCGCCTGCCGTTCTCCCTCCCTCCCTCCCCCCACCGCCACCCCTTTCTGCCCGTTCTTTTCTGAAGGAGAAGGAGCTGTGTCTCTTCTCGATCTGTATTTTGTCCTTTCCGCCTCGTCTTTTCTGAATAAGAAGGAGCGGTGTCTCGTCTCGATCTGTATTTTGTCCTTTCCGCCTGTTTTGTTTCTGAATAAGAAGGAGCTGTGTCTCTTCTTGATCTGTATTTTGTCCTTTCTGCCTCTTCTTTGCTGTATCTCTTCTCGATCTGTATTTTGTCCTTTCTGCCTCTTCTTTGCTGTATCTCTTCTCGATCTGTATTTTTTCCTTTCTGCCTCTTCTTTTCTAAATAATAAAGAGCTGTGTCTCTTCTCGAGCTGTATTTTGTCCACCGCGGGTTGGGCGGGGGTGTGTCTCTGTGCTGTTGCATTTGCATGCAGTGTGCACGGGGGGCCGGAACTAAGGGTTTTTCGGGCCACCGTGGAAGAAAAGATGGAGACACGGTTTAAAACAACATAAATGCACATACGAATCACAACATAGGCTCCAAGTTGCTCTATTCCTGAGGGCCTCTCCATCTTGGATCGCATCATCCCTTCCGTTTTTGTTTCTTTTTTCTCATCGCATCTGTCGCAGCGTCCGCTTGTATTCCGCCACATTTGTTTCTCCCACTCACAGAGAGAGTCGTGCAGGAAACGTATACGTCGCGCATAAGACTCATTGAATCGACTCAGCTACCCTGCATTGGTACAGCCTCAGACTGCAATGGTACTCGATCCTGTAAATAGACTTTCTTTTTTGCATATGTAAGTATGAGTGCGCGAACAAATATGTGGGAGTGGTCCCACTTTCAAAGTGAACTGATTCCGCTATCAAACGGGGAGTGGCATCATTTTCACGCAGACGAAATGACACATTGCATTACCTTTATCGTGTTCCTATGTCTTTGGGCAAATAGATGATTCATTTCTAGCCCGTCTCGAGTACCGTTCAAAAAAAGAAAGCATCCTGTCATGAACACCCTGAGATGCATAACACTTCCAATTGCATTCCAGCTGCATAAGCCTGGATTCGCAAAGCGGAACAGAAATGCATATGGAAAAGCCTTTTCCAATCATCCACTTACACACGTATTGATGAAGACACGTCGGTTTTTGCTTGAGTCGTTTTTGTGAATGCATTCTCTGTATCGATACGTTATCACGATCACTTCTGACAGAGAAGGGTCAGTGAGATTACTCTTTGTAAGTTTGTATTCTGTATGCGCCAGTGTGCATGCAGTCAAACAGCTGCTTGACCGGATGCATGGAAACAACAGGCCATTACAGTTGATAAAAAAGCTTTGTATTGCATTTACTTCTTTTGAAAAACGAACTTCAGATCAAATGACTCCTGACAAACTCGGCCATTGTGACGATGCGAGCAAAAATACTTCTTTGGGAAACCCTATTGAATACCGGAGGTACTGTCGGGTCACTAAAAAGTCAAACAAAATTGAATTAGTGACTGAAATCGACCTTCAATAAACTCGATCCACTGAATGCTTGCGAGATGCTTGCGAGTCTGAACATAGGAATGGTTCGGTCTGGAAATGGTCATATATACACATCATTCACATTTGCATGAAAGTAATTGGGAGAATTTTAAACAAATACACAAGGTCCGTCACATGGAGCTCGGCTCCACCAGCTTAGTTATTCATTCTGCCATTCATATGTACTATAGATCAAAATTAATCTTGGAGAGCAAATTAACTTACGATTCACTATATAGTATACAAAAAAAAATGTTTATTTTGTTTTACTTCCTTGAATGAGAATTATTATGGGATATAAAAATTTTTTTTAGAATTTTTTATGAATGCTATACTATGTTATGGAATCACACAGTTATGGATGATTGATCAACACCATGATAAACTACAATTCAATTATGAAGGACGGCTAAATCGTTACATGTGGCTTGATTGTAGATAACTACACTGTCTGTACATGCAAAAACGGTTATACTTAGACGGATTAACTGTTTGACTTCCGTTAAGACTCATGCCAACTTTTTAAGCTAGATGCCAAGCTAGATTCTAAGACCTACACAATTTATACTTGAAAGGTAGGCTTCTTACATGACAAGAAAAAAAAGAGAGACAAAAAGGGAGAGAACAGCCAAGTGAAGCGACACCGCCACAATGGATGGCCCGATCAGACTCGGATCAGTAGATCAGTCGATCGACCAATCGACCGAAGTCAACGAAGGTGATTGTGAAAATCCCTCGAAAAACCGAGCGACAGCTCGATCGATCCGTGTGAAGAGTGAATGAATGAATGAAAAAGGACGGAGGGTGGGTTGGAGGAAAGCGGAGAACATCGCTGAGCAATGGATGCCGTCTTTCTGTCCCAACACCATCTTCCTTCTACCTCAGCTCGATCCTCCTGCCGGGAGTGGTCAAAATTGGTTTCAGGAAAAACCCTGCAGAAATCCGCTCTTAGGACGGGAGTTGATTTTGACTGATCAACTCAAACCCGCCTCTTTCTGGTCTCTCCTTCGTTGCAAGGATTCATTCTTCGGAGTGTCCTTCCTCATGATCTGTACATCTGATCTGATTGATCGGAGCAGCGTCGGAATAGAAGAGAAAAAGAGAACAGATGAAAAAAGGCTGAAGGCAGGAAGACACCCCTCAGCGAGCAGGCCTAGAAGCAGGCGATACTTGATGAGGACGAAGAATGAACAAAGGAAGAAAGGAAGAGCAGACTGTCTCAAAACGGGTGGAGGGATATTATCAAAAATAACCGGACTTCTATTTTTTTCAGCTGACAGACCCACGGATCATGCACATGCCTGTAGGAGTGGCTAAAGACAGGGAGGGAGTCACGTAGAACAATTTGAAAAGAAAAAAGAAAAAGGCACGCGAAACACACGCAGATTAGATGCACAGATGAAAGTGCATGTTTGACCCGTCCATTCATGCAATTCATCAACCAAACATTTTCCTCTTCCATCCGTCCATTCCCTCTCGTTCAGGTTGCAGGAAGGACCCGTTACTCTTTTCTCTCCCTCGACCTCCGATACCTGCTTCCTCTCTTGACGCGGGGGGGCGTTTCTTCCCTCCCGCTTCTCTTTTTTGGATCTTTTTCAGGCCAACATATTTTCCTTTCCTGCTTTGAGGGCGGCCCCTTCCTTGATTGCATTCGCCAACACATTCGATGTTCATGTACAAATGAAAGGAAGGAGGTTTCCGGTCCTCCACTCTTTGTGAATCAGCACTCCCACGCACAACCAGATCATAGAAAGAAACCACCTTCTCAGTTTCCTCCCTCTACCCCTTCTTGTCGGAATCGCTCTCTTCCCTTTCACATCCTTTGCCTTGTCTTGCCTTGCCTTTTTTGCCTCTTCAAGGTTGTGGCTTTTTGGCATTTTCCCCCGAAGGAAAATTCTCTTTCCTCCTCGACTGCACTGTACAATATGTCTGTCAGTTGGGTCCAACGAAAGAGGGATCGAGAAAGGGAGAGGGACGGGTTCGGTGTGACGAAGCTTTGCGTCGACACATTCTTCTCATTTCGATTCCCTTCCTCACTCCTTTCTCCGACAGCGCGAATCTCTTGGCATTATCCCTTCCTCCTCTCTTTCGTAAAGGAAGGCAACACGACTGTGAGCTTACAGACCCAAAGTCAATCAACAAATACAAAATTGGACATCCGTCTTCTTTCAGTCAACCCACAACTGAAGCATGGCAAACGATGTGTGAATGCATGGATGCAAAGCTGTTTTCTCAAAATGCCGCAACGAAGGGAAGAACGAAAAAGATTCTTTTGATCCCATTTTCCAAACTGCAGACAAAGGATAAATTTCAAAACCCAAAAAGAACATAATCCACCGACAACCAGACCGAAAGAAAAGAGAAGAGATGCCACATTAATCTGCTGCTCCTCCTGCGCTAGACGCCTCGGTAATCGATCTATCAAAACTGGAAGGACGATCATGCTGAAGGAGACGGAAAAAGAGTGCAAAGGAATCAACGAATGACTGCAATTTTCAAAATTAACAGAAAAAACTTTCTCTCTTTCTCTCCAGCAGGGTTTTCAGTTCCTGTGGACACCCGCACCCTCTCCGCTTTCTTTGTGCTCTTCTGAGCTTTTCCCTTTCCTGTTCTTTCTATTTCCTCTATTCCACCTCCGTTTCCTTCCCCCCCCTCCCCTCCCCATCTTTCTCGACTGAACAAAACAGAACTTCCCTAACCAGTCACTTGCGTTGCAGAAAGAAAAAAAGACGGATCCTTTGGCAGGATGCATGCAAAAGCAAGAACAGAGGAGATAGAAGATTTCCTCTCTCCATGCTCTTCTCGTCTATCCGTCCTGCCTAACATCACCTCAGCACCCACACATGCCCCCCCCCTCAAGCCCGCAGCAGCGGAGGGAGGACGGGCACTCCCGCGGCCTCCCAAGCCTTCTTGGGGTCCACGCCCTCCGGGATCTTCTCAAATTCGACGAGGAATTCTCCCTTGGGTCCGACCACCATCTGGGACTCGTCGATTCCTGGCCGGGGGCACCTGTGTGCATGCATGTAGACAGTGAGTCCCTGTGGCGCGCCTTACTTATTTTGTTGTCATCCTTTGCGGTCGTGCGTCGGGAGGTGAGAGGAATGAATACGGGTCTTCAATCACTTTGTGACGGTAAAGAGAAAAGCGAAAGTGTCCAGTCTGAGGTCGCATGCTCCTCGTCAGACAACAAAAAGAGAAAACGACCAAGCGAGCCCTGGCGGTATTAATTGTGCCATCGTAGACTGCTGATTCGGTCATTGACTGTCTCTCGGACAGATTCACCTTTATCTGAGCACATACTGCTTCGTCACATATTTCCTAGCATGTGCCTATGTGTGTGTACATGTGTGTATCGATGTGTAGTTGCGTGTAAGAAGAAAGGAGGTGACTGACTGACCTTGATTTGATCACATAGTTCTTGGTCATTGTGGCGAGGATCGTGCGGATCTGGAGGAACGCGAATCGCCTGCCCATGCACGTATGCCGGCCGTTACCGAAGGAGATGAATTCGTTCGCCTTCCTCCGAGTGTCCCAGTCGACCTGCCATGCCATCATGCCCCCGTCAGAATGTAATACATGCACATTCATGGAAAGGGTTTTTTTCAACTTCATATGCGTCACTGAAAGTTTTTCGACACGCGTTATCTTGATCATGCAAAGTACGTACATGCAGAAAATCCATACAGACGTACACATTACTAAAAGAACCACGGGGCTCGGTCATCTTCGTGGTGTCGGTCGGAGAAATTTAAAGCAGGCAAAAGAAAAACAAAAAGAATGTGAAGAAAAACCAGAAGTTACAAACAAGATACCATTTGCAGGGTGCGCGTTTGAATGCTCGGAGGGACGGAAAGAGGTGAAAGGAGGCGAGAAAAGCAAAACTTCTTGTACCCACCTCAATCCACCGTTGCGGTCTGTACTCCTCCGGCCTCTCCCACACATCGGGGTTGTGCCCTGCCTCTGGGGGGGACGCCGCGAGAACGGACCCGGCAGGAAAGGTGTGGCCCTTCCACTTGCGTGACACCTTCGCGTACCTGCTCGGTGCATTCACGCAGAGGACAAACGGGCAGGTAGATAAGGCGGGAAGGGGTCATTGCAAAAGAACGTAGATTTTGGCGAAGTTCCTCTCTATCGGTCTTTCGACATCCTGAGCAGATAAGCAAACAGAAAAAAATCAACAAATGAAAAAATCTCACCAGCATGCAACAAAGTAATCCACCCCCCAACCGATCCGAATTGACTGACCGCATGACGAAGACCAACGGAGGTGTCAGTCTGAGGGCCTCCAGGATGCACGAGAGGCCCCACTCCATCTGCTTGGTGATCATCTCGTAAGTCAGACCCAGAGTGGAGGCCCCAGTCTGCCCCTTCGCCTCCTTGTCCTCCTCTGCCTTCTTCTCCTTCTCCCCTACCAAGGACATCCACTCTCCAATCAGACGGCCAAGTGGCTCCTGTCCATTCCCTCTTCCCTCCGTCAAGAGGTAGATGATCTGCAGTCACACGCAGAGTCGATTATTCATTTCTTTCCCCACGCACCCACATGCACAGACAGCGATGTTTCGTCCCTCATCCCAACCAAAGCGTAGAAACGCTCGAACAACAAACAAATGAAGACAGAGACATGGGGGAGAATGAATTCAAACGAATCCACCAAAATTAGAACTGCGGTGTAAGATCTCTCTCTGTCAGCCACGGTTGAGGCACTACAAGTCTTGCGGGCAGGCAGGCAGTGGCCACACCATGCAAGCAAGGCAGCCCTTTTTTTGACACAGTACCGCATGCTTTTCGTACAGTGTCAAAGAGAAATCAGCACGACGAGGATTCACTCACCGTCCAGGCAGATGTGATGGAGGACGTGTGCTGTCCAGCAAAGAGAAGAGTGATGAGGAGTCCGGTCATTTCGTCGTCTGTTGGGGCCCTTCCATCTTTGTATCTGCACACACACAACAGAGGCGCGAAAAGGGGAAGAGGAAGAATGAGCGTCAGCCGAAAAAAAAAACGTAAGATCCCTTCTTGCCGTCTTTTGCGCTTTACAAAAGCAGCGAAGGCCATGAGAACACTCGAAGTGTGTGTCCTCACATCCCCTCTAGAAATCGTTGGCGCCGAATGCCGTTAATTCCTTTCTGACAAACCATCCCGGAAAGAAAGCAAGAAGAACATGGATGTCAGTGGCCCCCCTTCAACAACAACAAAACAATCATCAACCTTCTTGATTGGAGGCCGGAAGGGCTCATGAGAGTCGATCGGCCAATCTGACGCAGAAAATGACGCACGAAAGCAAGAAGCAAAAAAAACCACACAAACCAACCAACCAACCGAGAGGCTAAAAGCACGTCGAGGACATCCACCGATTCCCTCGAGGGCCCTTGCTGACTGTGCAGTTTTCTCCTCTCTCTGATTTTCTCTCCGAAGATTTCGGCCAGACGCTGCCGAGCTTTGGATCTCTGGATGTGCTTGGGGATCGGCAGGTTAGGTGCCACTGCAGAGATGTACGTGATGCCCTGCTCAAGTTCATGATACAGATGTGCAAGTTCCTTGGCTTCCTTCACGGAGAAGGTGGAAGACACAGAGCCCAAAAGGCACTTGGAGGCAGTGAGCATGACCAACTCGGCCATGGTGACGTTGATGTCCACAGTGCCCTTTTCTTTCCACTCGTGCTGGAAGTAGGTCTCGCAGGCCTGCACAACGATCGGGGCGTATCCCTTCATGAATCGCTCAGCCAGACCCCCCGTGAGAAAGTGAAACTGCTGCAGCCTCACGTCCAACTCGGCGTCGTAGACAATCCCTTTGCCAAAGAGGGGGGTCACCAGCTGCATCATGCAGATCATACAGTGGGAATATGTGAAAAATGTCTGTTTTTGTTGGTAGCTTTGTGGTGGAACGACGTTCAACTCGAAGTTCAGGCCAATTCCACCCGCACGGCCTCTACTCAGAGCTCGTGCGCCGGTCTGAAGCTCTATCTGATCTGTGGAGGACCGCACTCATGGACGGGGCGCAAAAAGAGGAGACAAGAGACCGATGCAACTCATTTATCACTCACTGACTCACCGCGTAGACTTCCTTCTGGGACAGTTCCTCGTCTGTTGCTGCGAAGACGACGTCCAACGCCTGGGGTCCGGACATGAAGAAGATCTTCTTGCCACACATGTTCAGGGCAAAGGTCTCACGGACCTGTAGAAAAGCAGACAGGCGGGGTGAGGAGGGATAGGAAGAAGCACGTGCACGTTCTGCTGTCTATGAAGTGATGAGGGATGCCTCATGCATCTTCATGCGTCGCTCTGCTCCCTCCACATTTGATTTTTCGTGAATGCGGCCGTATCGATTCGAAGTGAAAAGAAGGAAAAGACAGGAAAAGCGAAGAAAGGGCAAAAGAACACGAGGGAACATGTCGTCTCTCATACTTTCGAGAGCAGACAAGAGAAAAAAAAGCGAGAAAAAAGGGGCACAGGCAGAACACGCAGGAAGAGACCGGAGACACGATGTACAGACTAAGCGCATACCGCCTCACCTCTCTGGCGACTCTCCGCACAAGCGTGACAGGACCAGCAGCGAATTGGAGAGCCGCCCCAAGAACGGGAAGGGGAGATACCACAGGCACTGTGCTGGCTCTGCATTGAGAGACACATCGAGAAAGAGACGAAGTCTTTGGATGTCGACACAATCACACGCCTCAAAAGAGACACCCAAAAGAGTATACGCAGACAACCTAAGGGACGGAGACTTTTCGGCCCTTCAACAGAACATGGATGTGATCAAAACCCCGCCGTGCGAAAATGCCAAAGACAGAGCACGGCAGGAGGGCACAGATGTATCCTCCTGTTCTCTCTTTGAAGGACGATTTCTTTCGATCTGCTGAGTACTTTCTTTAGCAGCAAAAAAAACCAAAAACGTACGCACCCTGCGAAAATACCGAAGACGGAGGACAGAAGCAGAGCCCAGATTCCTGTCGCCACCGCCTGCCACACTGAGAGAGAGTCGAAGGGCGGGAACAGCGCGGCGTCTGCGGCCCCTGCTGGCAGTGTCAGTCTGACACACAGAGCATAGGGGGCGGATAGGAACCCGAGGAAGCAGAGCATCTGAAGACAACCAGCGCCGAAGGGGCCCCAGGACTCCAGAAGGGAGACTGCAGACAGACGATATGTTTCTTCCTTTCCTTTCTCAGACCGACATGGAGAAACCGGGAACCAAATTGTTGTATCTATTGTGTTTGTCTTCTCATTCTTTGTTTTGGAAAGGACCGACGAGGAAGGTGACGGACTCCAGAGCGGGGACCAATGTCGGTAATGGCTAAAAAGAAGCGGAAAGAGAGAAACGGACAATGGGACGGACCCTCACCTCTTGCGTGACTCACATGCCCCCAAACACAAACTCACACACCCTCATACCCACCCTCTCGCGCACACATCCTCACCACCCAAACCCCTACGAAGACAAAATCTCTGGCTGACGGACTTTCAACGACTTCGACAACCTCCTTTCCCCCTCCCTGCAGCCCCCTGGCTGTCACCTTGACTTCCGCCTTCTGCTTTTCCTTTTCCCCTGCAGAGGCACCCATCGAGTCGGCATCCCACTTCAGGTGCATACACGATGTTTGAAGGCCTGCCGACGTCGTCACGAGAGGGGCGTAGAGGAGGTCTGCTTTCGCGGTGTCGCACTTGAACGAGTGGTGAGTCGAGGCGTACTTCACTCTGCAGACATCAATCACCAAACGCGTCATCTGACATGCACAGAGAGAAACTGCTGATCAATATGAACATCTGAATGTGAATGACAGTAGTGACTCGACGCATGCTTCGGCTACTCCGCGCCCATAATGAACGCGCGCGTAATTCACCATGACTGACAGAAATTTGTTCAAAAAAGGCTAGGTCAAAGGAAGGAGAGACACATGCAGACAAAGAAAGAGGGGGGAATGAATCCACATGCCGAGCAGGACGGACCTCTTGGGAGTGAAGGTCGCCCTGCTACCGAGAAGCGCCTCCGACACCGATGCCACTGCATGCATCAGGCAGGTCGGCAAAGAGAAGCAGGGACGGGCAAATCCCATCTCGCCACAGACAAGGGAAGCGAAAGACCAGAACCGCATGGGTTCCCCGTCAGTCACAAAGAAGGGACGACCCGCGACACGCTCACGGGCACCGGCCCAAAATTTCTTGTCGACCTCGTTCAGTACCTGCAAGCATGACAAAAATGAAGGAAACACTTTGTCTGAGGTTTTGTCTCTCTGCAGCCGGGCATTAGAGTGTTTTCTCTGGCCCGAATGAAGACGCGAAAGCTCTGTGCATAGTCTCTGTGGTTAAGAACCGCCTCATGGGAAATGCCGCGATGCAGAGGAAAGGGACGAAAAGACACAGAGAGGCAGACAAGGGTGTCACGCGACTTCACATTGCGGCCAGGACATCAAGCAGGAGCACACGCGAAGAAAGATGAGCAGGAGAGAGGGAGGTAGAAGAAACACGACTGAGTGGCAGCCTGAAAAGGCAAAAAAAGCCCCGCGAGCATGAGCGTGCACGGCTGCATGTGAAGTAAAATGACTCACACATGATACACTGTATTTACTGCCTGACCTTGATGGTGGGCACCTCTGCCGAGTGCGCTCCTGTGACTCTGTTCCATCTGGCGGCTATGGGGTCAGGGATCTCTGAGGGGGGGGGGAGGTTCAGGAGGGCATGGGCAGAGAGGATGTGGGCCCAGGCGGCGTTGTCCACATGGCTGCATGTATGCATTTACTTCATACAGAATTCTACATAGTAATTTAATTTAATTCAATCTTTCTGTATGAAAGTAAATGCGTGTCCACATGGCTGCATGTATGTGGTGTCAACATGTATGCTCGAATATTCGTATACGCGTCCGTATGTATGCGTATGCGTATGCACGCGTTCAAAGCTCAGGAAGCCGAGAAGCAGAGACGGGGACGCGTGTCAGCACTTGTTTCTCCGTTCGTTTCATGTCACAAACAAGCGAAAAGACAGACAGACAGACAGACACAGCGGAAGGCCTCATGTGCATTCCATTCTGACAAACCAGCTAGCCCAGTTCGACTGAGAGAGCTTCCTGGGTATTTTTGAAAAGCATCAGATGAGAGCGGGAGAGGCACAATTTCTTTCTGACTCACGTGAAGTCCACCAAATTTTCCCCGTTCCCAATGCGGAACCTGAGCTTCCCCCGAGCCCCAGCCTCCACAATGCCCCGGAGACACCCGTCAGGAGAGGACGCAGCGGACCACCCGAACACGCTGTGGGGTCTAATGGCGACTGTGCAGAATCCTGCGGCCGTGTTGTTTGCCTCCAGGATCACTGCCTCGCCCTTTGCCTTGGACGCCACGTAGCTGTCTGGCTGCTTCTCTGGGGAGATCACGGGAGTGTTCTCGTCGGCGTCGAGGAGATCCGACCCGTCATACACCACGGAGGCGGACGAAGTATAGACGAGGGAAGAGACTGACGCACGCTTGCAAGCGTTGACGACAGTCTGCGGGGAAGTGAGGGGAAGCAAAGAGGGGCAGAAGGAAGAAAAAAAGGTCCATCATCTGACGGAGGAGAAGAGTAGATAAACAAATCAGGAAAGCTGAAAAACGATCACAGCCAGTACTGAACAGCTTGACGAGGAATTTGTCTGCTGGCCTCGAGGGATTCTCTACGCCCTCTTCCATTTGTTCTATTCATGCATTTTGCGCTTTATGTTCCTTGTCTTTTGAGGTTGTTTGGTTCAGCTGTTCCTTATCATGCCCGAATAATTGAGAGACGCCATGTGCCTCCACGGAGAGGCACCACCAAATGGAATCTCAAATGTCGACTGACGCACGCCACCAGGGATGTCAAGAATGAATTGTCATCTCTTTCTCAAGGCATTCTTCTTTTTCTGTGCATAGCTCTTCACCGAAAACGTCGTGATGCGTTCCGTGCAATGGATGGAAGTACAGTGTGCAGAACTAAAGCAGTTTCCCCTGGTTTTTCAGAAGGACGCCTTCCTGCTGACCTCTGCCCCCTTGACGTTCACCTTCTCAAAGATCTCCTCTGTGCCCTTTTGGGGATCTGGGGAGGCCACATGGATCACGACGGAGGCACCCTTGAAGACCTCGCACATCCGGTCCTCGTCTGTGAGGTCGCCGGTCTCATACACGACGGCCTGAATGAAAGAGACAAATGCACCGAGTGCATGCCCAAATATTGACGGCGTACGCACTCAACGTTATGCAACCGGATGCACACATGATATCGGGAAGCGGCAGCAAAAGAAGAAAAGAAATCAAACAAATGATGAGACCCCATTGCATTATGGAAGGGATCCCTGGCTCTCTGGCTCCTCCCCGTCTCCTTGTGCCGTTTGGTGCGGGTAGGTGGGTAGGACAGAGAGGAACCGCCCGCCTCGGAGGACAGGGGGCGACAAACAGAAGAGGCAAGACACGGAATTCCAGGTGACGAGAGGCGAGTGAAGAGACACAAACTCATGACTGCCGCATGGGCCTAGCATGTCTTTTTCAGAAGAAAGCGGGATTGATTTCTCTCCCTTGGAGAAGAAAGGAACAAGTCTGCAAGACGCGTCGTTTGACGCGTTTGTCTAAGGGCAAGAGCCCCTTTCCAGGAGACGCCTATACGAGCGCAGAGCAAGCGAAGCACGGGAAAAAAGGGGGGGGAGGGGCGATCCATCCGGAGAGAGGACATGATCTGCAGAGGAGACGGCTATGACGGATTCTTCTGACAGAGAAGAGACGAAAGAAGAAAGGGGAAGCTGGAATTGGTTGCCGCAAGCATTCATTCAGTACTCCTGCTTTTGTCATATTCCACTGTAGCCGATAGCCTGATAAATGCACCCACCGCGCCTCTGTAGGCATCTTCAGAAATCCGCAGATCGACTCCCCGCACCGCAAAGACCCCCTGCTGGGAGAGCATCTGCACCAGGGACTGGCCCAGGAACCCGGAAGCTCCCAGGACCACCGCCGTGTGCTTTCTTTCTTTTGCTGTCGACATTCTCCTTTCTGGCACTTCAAGCTATCCTTTTCCTTTCTGTATCGAGAGCACTTCTGCAGTCAGTCTGCCTCTGTCTGCCTAGCTGCTGATTTTTTTGATCACGGACTCAGTCCTCGAAGCAAACTGGTGGAATTCTAACACAAAGTCACCTAGCTTGGCGAAGGTCGTACAGTCTGCTCACAGTCTGACGATTTGGTTACTGAGTCATCGAATCGATCTGTCCGATTCTTTCGGACCGATTCAGATCGTCAGACTGTGCGTGTGGCGGAATTAACCCCCATGCAAATTATTGGGGCAATAATGGGGCAATATGGGGCAATAACAGGGCCGCGTGGCGCTGTCATGGCGCATGCATGCATCGTGCATGGCGCTGCTCCGGCCGCGCGCGCGTTACGAGCGCGCATATATACGTCGCGATCATGCATGTCGCGATACATCTAAAAAAAAAAAATTAATTGCGCATGCATGCATGCATGCACGTGCAGATCCATGCATGCATGCGTGAATTCAGGAACATGCATCACCTCGATCATGCAGACAAGCATGCATGCAGGCTCACAGAGCTCATCTTTCTGAGACAATGTCCTTGATGGCTTCCAGTCTCGCAGCTTCTGCCAGCCTTCCTCTGAATCGACATGAGTGTCGTGCGACATCGCGAGAAAGCAGTTGATCGACTGACCCGCATGTACACTACGCAGACAGCGGGCCGTCTACTTCTTTCAGTCGTACGTAGACTTTCGCTTTTGACACGTGCTTTGGAGTGACCCGCGCCCAAATCATACGAGGACCGCTTGGCACACTTTGATGCCAATGACTTCTGATCAGCAACAGAAGACTCGGCCCCGTTCGATATTTGATCTAAAGATTTAACTTTTCCTGCTTCTGCATTCTTTTGCCTTTAGCTCCTCTCAAGAACTGAAACAAAAAAAAAGAGTAGGAGAAAATGCTGCGCCCGCCAGGGTACAACGAGCACGAAGAGTGGGGACACCCCTTTTCTTCCCCCACTGACCTTCCCGCCTTCTCACTTTCCCCTCCGGCGGTCCCTCCGGAGGTGGAGTACATCCCCCAGAACCTTCTTCACCGTGCCGTCTCCTCAGACTCCGAAGTCAGCGGAGGGATCAGTAACTTCTCCGACCACGACCCTCGTCATGGAGGTGTGAGGAGTGACTACCGTGCGTCGGTACAGTCGGCAGGGCTCAATCACCGTGCATCACTGCAATCTGCTGGATTGAACCACAGAGCTTCATTGCAGTTGCAGCCTGCGCATGCTTTGGCCTCAATACACGGAAATCTGCCTTCTGGGACCAACAGGAAACAATCGCACATGCTCTCAGACCAGACACCCTCCGCTAATGGAGTTACTCCGTTGGCTGCTGGACTTGCTGGAGAGGCCTTAGACGCCTCTGCCTCATTCGCAAATTTGGTTGCAGCAAATGACGAACTTTTTAGAGACGCGAAATTGGCAGAATTCTTCTTCAGCAGGACAGACAGAGTCGCAACGACCAGAGAAAGAGAAGGAGCAGAGACACACAGAGGTGGGTCTCTCTGTCTCTCTATCTCTCTGTCTGGCGGCCTCTTTCTTTCTTTCTTTCTTTCTTTCTCTCTCTCTCTCTCTCTCTCTCTCTCTCAAACGTGTGTGCACATACACAAACGCACCCCTTTCCGTTGGAAGCTGGCTGCAACCCGATTGTCGCGTAATATACAAGTCACTTCGACGGCAGCGTCCCTCGGACCCTTTCCTCCCCCATTCGTCCTGGATTTGTGTGTCTGTTGATGTGTTGTCACACACGTTTCAACACCAGATATGGTCACTGTGTCTTCTCCTCTTCCTGATACCTTCAAGGTCTCTGTCAACTCTTGTTGATACACACACATGGTTCCACATGCACACTTTCTTGCGCACGCCTTCGTGCTCTTCATTCCGTGCCTATGCATCATTCAATGCATCCACAAATGCATTCATTCGTTGTCTCTCACTCCTTCCCCTCCAGGATCTCTGTCAACTCGCACTCGCACTGCTGGTCGCACCGCTACGGTGGGTTTCGTCTCTCTCCCCCTGTCTACGCCCTCCGAATTCACTCGTAGGTACAACCTCGTCACCTCATTGGCTGCCTCTCGCATCGATGCTGCCGATCCCGAAGGAATGCCGCTTCTGGAGTTTGAAGATACAGAGGACGAGGAGGAGGACGCAGGGGAAGCACAGCAGAAGGGAAAAGGGGGGATGGGACCCCTTCCTGCTCTCGTGCCGCCTGTGAGTGCGGGTGGACACGGAGGGTCTGGACCCCTCAGTCAGGGCAGGAGCAGCCCTCAGATGCCTCCAGCGGCACATCAGGCACAGGCACAGGGACGACCATACACGACGCACATCTTTCTTCCAGCCCCCCCCCCCAGTCTTGTGTCTGGAAGGAGAAGAACGAGGGAGTCTCATATGTTCTCTCAGATAGATCGGGAGAGAGTGGGCTCGAGTCCGTCAGGACAGAGAGACAGGGGCAGCACTGGGTCTGTGCTGAGCAGAGGGAGAACGGGAACTTTGCAACAGGAGAAACAGTCACTCGCGTTCTGGGAAAAAGCGGTCAGCCCGTCCTTCCTTTCCTCTGTCTGCCTGTCCAACGACACCCCTTGAGGTCTGCATGAGCATACCCGTATCCAAAATTGGGAGAGATTGAACAAACTGGCCTTCCAGAACACCTCTTTGAATGCCTACTTAATTGCCACTTGATCCCTGCGAGCTTCCGAGTTACCACTCCCTCCTCTGAAAGTTTTGATTCTATCAATTCAATATGGATCCTGCCTGCCTGCCTGCAGGTTGACCCCGCCCGATTCCGGAGACTGTGTGCCCAGATGGAGAAAGCCCTCGGAGAGGCTGCAGAGAGCCAACTGTTGAGTAAAAAGCTCGGCCCCCTCTCGGGCGATGAAGATGACTGGGAGCTCATGGGCAGTGCAGTCAACACTATGGGGAAGGGATTTGGAATTTCGATGATTTCTGGTCTTGTCAGGGCGCGTTCCCGTGCGCGCATTCGGGCAACGGCTGCTCAGGAGGAGTTGCGGGAGCAGATGCACGAGGCGAGACGACCAACCAGAAGAGAGAGAGACAGGGGAGGAGACATGGACGATCGGCAAGAGTCTTCTTCCAGAAGAGGGAGAGCAGGGGGGAGGTCTTTTGCTTGCTTTGCTGACGGCGCTATCTCGCACGATGCGGAACGGGTGTAAGTCACACATCGCCTCATTCGATCTCTCTCTCTTTCAGCCATTCACTTTCATGGAACGTTCTGCACTCGCCAGGCAGACTGTCAGTGAGGTCTGCCAGTGAGTCAGTGAGTGAGTGAGCAACTCAGATTTTCGGCCATTCTTCTTCCTGGGTTCATGGCAAGAATACAGCTGCGTTGTTCTCCGGTGTTTCTTCTGCTCTCCTCCCGCCTGCTCTCTTCTTCTTGCTCTTGTTTTATTAATATCGAAAGGGCAGAAGAAAGGAAGCGAACGCCGAAGGGCCTCTAGTGGACAGTACAGACAGCCGGTGCATCAGATAATCTTGATGAAACTCCCGTGACGAACATCCGGTCTCTGACTCGTATCAACACGTGTCCGTGTCTGTATGAATAAATTTCGGGTTTTGGGCCTATTAATATATGGACACGGTGGTCTTTGTTCCTGATGTCTCTGGTGGGCAGTCATACGGAAAGCATGAAGGCTGGAATATAAACGTTCCGTTTCCTTCTCTTCTCCGCAACACTTTTCATGTGGGTGTTTCCTTCCACTTAAAGAGATGGGCCCGCGGTGCACTTTTATGCATTCGCCTGGTTTCGTGTACTCTTTTCCATTCCCGTTTGTGTGCGTGTGTGTGTGTGTGTGTGTGTGTGTGTGTGGGCAATTCAACCAGATTCTCTGAAAATCCGTACAAAACACTCACGCATGTGTGGATGACTTGTCTGTGTGTCATGCAGGGCTGAACTTCTCCAGCTCTACGAGGACAGAGTCGCGGATGCCAACAGACAGCAGAGACTTCTGGAGAGACAGAGAGCCATCAGAGAGGCCAGACTTCTTCAAGCGGCAGGAAAGGGGGGGACCTCGCCAGAAGGGGGGGTACGTCTCTCTCTCTCTCTCTCTCTCTTTCATTTGAATGATTCGCAGCGTTTCCTTGTAGGATGTCTTTTTTGTCCGGCGGGCCCCAGACAGTAGTCATCAGGTTCACATCGGCATTGCCTTGAGCAAGCTGTGATGCTGAAAGCAAGAAAGCAAGGAAGCAAGGAAAGACGATACAGAAGATTTCTCAAGCACAAGAAAACACCAAGCATTTCTCCGTGTTTGTCGGCCAGATGTTTATCTTGCTGCATGCCGAGTTCTCAAACTTCCGGAATTTATCCACATACAGTTCGAGTCTTGCTTGTGGGTTTTTCTTCTATTCCCATTTTCTCTCTTTCCCGCTCGCTTCCTGTCACCTCGCACTAAATGAATGGAGAAACTTGCTTCTGCGTGTGCTCGGGCGTCTTCACGTCTTTCCAGCTGTATTTGAATCTGTATTTTCCGATGTTTATTGTCTCTTTCCATCTGTCTGTCCGTCTGTCTTCACACAGGACAAGAGAAGCGAACCGCCATCATTTGATATCTTGAGAGGGAAAGAGGCCGACGCTTTGAGCATCCACCAAGCAGGTCCGCTTGTTCTCTTTAATTGCCTCTAGGATCTTGCCATCCGGTCAATTCGACTCAAAACACAAAACAGTCGGGATGTGAATAAAAGAAAGAAAGAAAGAAAGAAAGAAAGAAAGGAAGAAATTGAGTGGAGAGCGTACGTTGCTCAGAAACAAGACATTCGTGGAACACAAAGAGAGAAAAAGCGAATAAAAAAATGTTTTGTCAGCAGAAAGGACAAAAAACATTTTTCTGGGTCTGTTGATGTCTCTCTAGTCCCTTTAGACCAAGTGTCGCCTGCCTCCGTGTCTCAACTTGTGGCTGTTCCTGATGCAGTCATCTTGGCTGTGACATTGATTGGCCGCACTTTGCGTGTCAGTCAATCTGGCAGTTTTTCAATAGGGTCGCTGTCTTTGGGCTTGCTGTAACTTTTGTGCATGCATCTCCACTGCAAGTTCTGATGAATAATTCGGTTGCAGCGGCGAGCGATTGGCACACAATGAGGCGCCTCATTTGCAAATTAGGTGTGTGCTGTCTTTTCTTTCTCCGTCGTGTAGTTTTCTCCCTCTTTCTCCCCCCCCTTTCTCCCTCTTTCTCCCCCCCCTTTCTTCCGCTTTTCGTTCTCCCTTCTTTCCTTCTTCTCGCCCTGGATCACCGTCGCGATTCCTTTCTAACCGTGTTAGGAGTTCGTTTGGCATGGCGTCTTTTCTCGAACAGAATTTGGACGACGAAGGGTGAACGATGCCTTTCGAGTATTCTCCTTTACTTTCAAGTCCGTTGAAAACTTTTTTTTATTGCTCATACAACTCCGGGTCTGAATTCACGCACCTCCCTCCCTCCCTCCCTCCCTCCCTCCTGCAGAATGGTTCCAAAATCATCCCGACAAATTGGACCCTCTGATCAACATCTGGGTGGACGTGCAGTCTGAACTTCGTCAGTCTGTCAGGCAGTCTGTCAGTCACCTAGTCAGTGAGCATGTCAGTCTATCTGTCTGTCACTTTTGCAGTGTGCGAGACAGTCTCTTCTTTTGTCCTGTCCCATGCTGTCATTTGTTCGCTGACTCACTCGTTCCTTATCCAACCATTTAATCAGCCAGCCAGCCAGTGAGTCAATTAGTTATTCTGCCTACCAGTGCTAGCTGCATCCATCCGTCTTTTGCCTGTATTGTCCATCAACAGTGTGTATAACTTTCTTTGTCTCGACAGGCCGGAGTCAATGCTGGGCTATTTTGTATGGAAGCTCAAACATGCATGGCGTAGCAGCATGGGCCGTTTTTCTTCGCAAAGATGGTTTCGTTTTCTTTCCTGTCTCCAATTACGCCTGTAGATTTTTCAACTCACCATGTGTGTCTTTCTGAACGCGTTAATATGAAGCACTTCCTTCTCCTGGATTGGCATGTGTGCAGACACCCTCTTGTCGGCAGTGAAAATACTTTCATGCATATTCATTGAAATGGGTGAAAATTCTTTCATAATAAAAAATTCTGTATGAATATGTATGAAAGTGTGCAGACACCCTCTTGTCGGCAGTGAAGGTCCAGTCGTTCATCCGTTTGATTCACTCCCTCAGGAGGCAGAGAGCGAGAGATCAGGAGAAAGGACTCCGGCCCTCTGCATTCCTTTTGTCAAAAAAGAAAGAGCAGGAAGCTGCAAAAAAGAAAGAGCAGGAAGCTGCAGAAAAACAAAAACAGCAACAGCAGCAACAACAACGGACACAGGAACTACAGCAGATGCCAACGGTGGGTCGCCAAAGTATACGTGCATTTCTGGTCTTCTGAAAGGCCAGGGGCTTGTTCATGTAAATTAAGGATCAAAAAAGTAAAGAAAGCCGCAAGCGCCGGAGCCTATATCGTGGAGGGCCAAGCCTGTGAAACACAAACACACTGGAGGTGGAATCTCTCTCTAATCTACCAAGCCCCACTGGTGGCCTGTGCCCTCGTCCCATTGAGCGTCTCCTGTTTCAATCAAAGCCGCTTCTCGATCGATCCTCGAATTGATTTCTTTTGCACATCCGAAGAGACTTGATGGTTCACTCGCAATCTTCCTGCCCAGCAGACATTCTTTCTGGATGGCCGATTTAACTCCTCTTTTCTCTCTGCTTTCGTGGTCCACAACAGAGGGACTCGGTCGGAGGCTTAACATCTTAAGAAGAAGTGAAGTAAATGTATTGCTGCGAAGTTTTTCTGTTACTACTGTTCTCACCTGCAGGGCGAGTTGCAAAACTCCCAGGCTGCTGCCCCAAAGAGACGGCGTGCGTCTGTGCTGGGCGCCCCGATGAGTGAGAAGCAGATGAAGAAGGCAAAGATGAAGGAGAGGCTGACCATCATCAACAAAACGGTCTGTGGGCAAATGAACGAGAAGAGAGGAGGGGGACGATTACTCCAGAGAGAAACAATCCCGGTGAAGGAAGGGAAAAAAAGGGACGCTGAGAAAAGCAGCTTTCGTTCCACAGTTTCTGATGAAAGTTTCTTTTTTTGCTGTTTCTGATAAAGTGCAATCTTTGTGGACTCTCCCTCTTTTTCAGCCGAAAACACTTTCTACAACACTGCCAGGTCACGTATATTTCATGAACACAGTCCCCTTTCCTCTTCTCGCCTCTTCTCTCCTCTCCGTTTTCGCCTTGAGGGTAGGCGTCTGCCAGGTCGGGTCCACATGTTGATGTTCTCTTCAGGCTTTGAAAAAACCATGTGTGTGTTTGTGTGTAGGGGTGTATGTGTATGGACATCGTGATTTTTGCAGCTCGAAGCTGGGGGTCTGGAAGACGGCGCAATGCCGTTGACGAAGCAGGTCAGTGGGGTCACTTTAGGACAGCGACAGAGAGAGAGAGAGAGGGAATCTCATGCGAGTTGGTTGGAGTCTGCTCTGTGGTCTTTCTGTAGAGCTGAAGCATGTCAGGAAGACAGTGCTGATTCCTAGGAATGCAGTCTCAGCTGAGAGTCGTTTCTGCCCCTGATGATGTTTCTCGTCAACTTTTTGTCCTGCCTCTCTTCTTTTGCCTTGATCATCTGCACAGATAAATATTGATTCAGTCGAATTAATCACAATTAATTTTGACACACATTATCCTCTCCAGGTGATCCTCTGGTTCCTCCTACACGTCTTCGACCAAGCTGAGGTCGTTGCCGATACAGATGACTTTCTGTCGGCAGAGAAAGTCCTGAGGAACACTGAGGAAACTGCTCTAAGTTGGTACGTCAATCCAAAACAAGGACAGGAAGGATGCACATACAGTGAAAAGAGCAGGTGCACCACACAAAGATGCCACACCATCGGGAAAAATTTAGATTCGATGCGATGCGTCCACAGAGAGATCCCGGAGAAACATGCAGAGACAGCGAAGTGAATCTGCAAGAAAAAAATAAATGGGAGAAGCAGGTATGGCTAGCAAGTAAGGATGAAATGTCGATTTGCGTACCTGTCTTCTGTGTCCTTCCCTTCAGTCACCTACACTCACTTTTCTTGGCCTATCACACAGAGCACTCTGACCTACGCGAACCAGTCCCTCCTTTTCTTTTCTCTTCCTCGCCCAGTCCTTCTGTCTCATCCGCCTCGTTTGTCAAAGGTTGGCTTGTACCTCTCTGAAGCCCAAAAGGGGGTGGGTTGAGTTTTTCACCGTCCTCCCAGGGCTTTTAACTTTTCACTTATGTGCATACACGCGCATAAATATGCCGTCTAAAGTGCATGTGTAGGTAGCCGCATTTGCTTAATTCGATGCATGAACGAACTTTTGTTTTGCAGCCTGGTCCCGAGTATTCGAAGCGCAAGACAGAAGCTGGTCTCGGAGGCGAGGAGCAGGAGACAATCACAGGTAGGCAGGATTCTTTGAGAGACAAATCGACTCAAAGGACGATCTCGGATGTGTTCAGGAATTGGCAGAGAGAGACACGGGATGCAAAGGTAATATCCGAAAGGGAAACTTCACAGCGGCCCATTTCTTTCTTGCCTCGAACCGACGGTGGATGAAAGATTCGGGCTCCATACACTTGAGAGCAGCTAGATGGTTGGCACTCAACGATTTCATAGGAGAGAGTGCCTCGTTATCTCTCTGTAAACTTGATATCAATTTGGTTGTGTGTGTGTGTGTGTGTGTGTGTGTGTGTGTGTGCGTGCGTGTGTGTGTGCGTGCGTGTGCGTGTGCGTGCGTGCGTGCGTGCGTGCGTGCGTGCAGGCCCACGACACAGCACATCGTCTTGAAATGAACTTTCGTAGAAGCAGTCTCGTCTCGCAAATGCAGAGGGAGTAAGTCATCGAGTCATTTTGTAACTTCTCTGGACGGATAGGGAAAGTGTTTGTCGAGTTTTTGTGCCTGTTCAGACATTGTCATTGACCACGGTGAAAGTGGAACAGTCTCTTTTCTGTTCGTGTTGCGCTCTAACGTCGGAAAGAAAACTCTGTTGCAGATGTTTGGGCTGATGTGCGTTCGCGTATCTTTGTTTGTGTCCATTCGACCAAATGCTGGAAGAAATAAGGGGGCGGGTAACGCAATGCATTTTGTGGCATAGATGAATGGATGAATCAACGCATCGATGAGTCCGCCAGCATTGTCAAAGTCACCTCTGGGTGATTGCAGCTTCGCTCGTGGAGAGGGGAAGCGATTTGTTAAATGGAGCAGTCACATTATTGTGGTAGCTGTGTTCCTGGTAAGCTCTCTGGTCCTTTTCATTTGTAATCCCTTCCTGTCCACCCTTCTGTCTCTCTGTCCTGATCGATTTTCTGTTCTGGTCTATACAGGGCCTCGAGTCCCCCAAAATGTCACGTGGTAAGTCGAACACTGCTCTTTCTGTCGTTCAAATTATGTTTTCGTGCCATCCTCTTCGGCCCGTCGTGTAACTCCTCCGTTGCTCTCCTCTGCTCAGAATTTTGTGCGGCTCCGCACCCTGGACCGAGACCAGGTGCTGGTGTCCCTCCACTCAGCCTCGACAGTAGATCGTCTAGTTTCCTCTGTGGTGAGGAAGCAACAACACCGGTATAAGACCGCCATTGGAGCGCAACGAGTTATGGAAATTACATACGGAGGACCGAGGGAAAGGGGACCTCGGCCGAGAAGAGGGGGACAGTCTATGCTGCCAACGCCTTTCTATTCTGTACAAACGGCTTTTGGCCTCGACAGGTCAGTGCTCTTTGCATGCATCCACAGAAACATACCATTTCAACTTGAATGTAGCAAGCATTACGCAGACACATTTTGTTTTTGGAAACAGTTTTCTGAAAGATGCGGGCTCTTTCTCGGCAGATCCGGTTTTGACGGCTGAGCTCCTGTTTACATTATCTTCATGCATTCGCTGTTTTTGCTGGGTTGCCGGTCTGATATGAGGAGGGCTGGAGATGTTGGCGGTTTGAAACAGAGGAGCAACTTATTTCTTCAATTGGACGCCTCCATTTGAATACCTACCTGCGTTCTGTCGTGTTCTGGTTCCATGTCTGTTTGCAGATACCGCATTCGGTGTTTGAGGCTGCGGTGGTGGGGGAGGGAGACAGAGAGGATGCTCGAGCAGCAGCTGGGGAGAGACTCGCTGGGAGGAGAGGGAGGGGCGGAAAGAAAGGGAGGGGCGTGGGACAAGACAATTCTGCTTTTCAGAGGGGCAGCACTGTCAGTCAGTCACTCAGCCTCACTGTAAGCTTGGCACCTTCTCTCTATACATAGACACACAGACACAAATAAGAGCGTTAGCAAGCCGACTTTGATAGACAGAAATACAAACATTGCCTTTCTTCAGCTTGTTTTTCTTCTTTCCTCCCGACACTACTTTTGCGTTCGCCTCCCCATAACACGCAGTTGTTCATCAAGCTTCGATAGCAAAAAGATAAATCCATGAATACACACAATTTTCGATGCTGACCTACAAGGCGAACACCACCCCTTGCAGAACGCTCACTTTTTTTGTCAAGCTCAAGAGGAACCTCGCGAGATGCCAGGCCATTCGGATCGTCAGGCGGTGTCTGAAACCTGATCTTTTGGTTCGTTTGTTAGCTAGTTGGTTGGTCGGTCGGTTGGTTGGTTGGTCTGTCAGATTCCTTTTCTTTCAGGGGACTGTGTCATTTGGTTGGTGTTTCTTTGTTTCTTCATTCTTTTCTACCTTCCTTCTCTCTTACTTTTTCATTATTTCTCTCTTTCTCTCGTTGTCGAACAGCTAATGGCTTAATCAATGGTTGTGGGGTATACAACATCCCCTGACTGCATTCTTGTGGTTCCCTCGTGAGCAATGTCGTCACTTCAATGAAGCAGCGTTCAGCCATGGCACTTACTTTATTTGTCGGGGACACACACACACACACACACACACACACACACATGCACACACACACACACACACACACACACGCACACACGCACACACGCACACACGCACACACGCACACACGCACACACACACACACGCACACACGCACACACGCACACACGCACACACGCACACACACACACACACAAACACACAAACACACACACACACACACACACACACACACACATACACACACACACACACGCACACACGCACACACACACGCACACACACACTCAATCACATTGCCTGCCTGATGTTTGCTGTGAGACAGAGCCAATGCGCTTTAAAGCGGCAAAAGACAAACCCAAAGTATGCTATGCTTTTCAAATTGATGACGTGAACCTGCAGTTGGTGTTCGCGATCAAGGCCTACCACATGACCGTGAGGTCTATCAGAATGATCGTCCTCCGTCACTTCTACAAAATGGTGGACGTCAGTCGGGTCAATTTTGGGTGTCGTCTCTCTACCTGTCTGTCTGTCTGTCTGTCTGTCTGTAGGTATGGGATAAAGGGCCTCTGTGTCGCTCCGAGATCTCTTCAACAGCCAGAGACAGATTGCGAGCGCCTGTTCCATGCAGCCCACCGAACCCCTATTGTTCTGTCATTTCCCTATCTGAGCTTCGTGTCTTTGGGAGTTTCATACTGTCAAAAACTGATTTGTGACAACTATAGGTGCTTTTGCATTGCTGGAACAGTCTGCGGTTGTCGTGGTGGCCTTTGGCGATCTCCCTGTAATGAATTCTCTATTTGTCGTCGGTGTGTCCGCATCCGGGTGGGTATCCGCCTGTGTGTGCAGGTTCGCGACTATCTTGCCGAGCAGTGGTGGGTGAGGGAGACGAAACTTCTCTGCAAAAAGCTTTTGGTCAGCCGGTAAGCCGATCAGCTGGTCGTTCCGAGATGAGAAAGGAGTCTTCTAGCTACACGTCCTTGACTTGAGGTTTGTGTGTGAAGATCTTTGGAGCACTCTTTCTTTGACAGCAGATCAAGAAGCATCCCCTTTGCTTTTCTAACTTCAGTGCTCTGCCCACTCAGCTTATTGTTTTTTTGTGGGTCGCTGGAGTCACTTTACCTTCCTTCACAAAGAAAATGAGCCTTGTAGCACAAAGAGCACCGTGCAATCCTCCTCTTCTGACGCATTGCTCTGTTTCCCTCCTCTGGTTCATAGATGTAATCTTGAAGAGCTCCAATGAAAACAAACACAGACACTCCAACATATATGCATATCCTACACAGGTTCCAGACGCACTTGCACAGCTCTGTTGCGACACCGTTACCTCTCGTGTGAGAGAAAACCGCGTGGTCAGACAGTACTTCTTCATCAATATGCTGGACTCGAAGAGGCTCTTGAGGAAGGTTTTTGACAATAACGACAGCGGACAGGCGTTCAGTGCCAGCGAAATTCTTGCTCAGCAAAAGACCGCTGCCGATTGGGCGAATAATATGGAGACCAGGAGCAGGGACAGAATACTCAGAGCACCATCTGCCCTGTCCTTCACTTCCAATCCTGTGTTAGTTGACTTTTACAACTTCAACCTCCAGAAGCTTCTGCCCGATCTCTACGGCTCATCTGATCCCACCCAACCCAAACTCAGGCCGATTGTTCTTGACAGAAACTCTCGACAGTCATTTCCCGCAAAAGAGGCGCAGAAGCCACAACCGCACACGGAACCGCCTGTACAGGTACAACCCTTCCCGACAACAAATTCCCGTCCCTTCTCTCCTCGCGCCGAAGTTTGGGAAAAGGACAAAAAGAGAGTCAAAGAATTAGAGTCCAATCTCCGTCGCCTAGCAAGGGGACACACGAGAACCATGAACGAGATCAAGGAGGGAAACAGAAAAGGTTCCTTTGCAGCATCCATACTGCAAGGAACTCCCACTCCCCCCCCTCAGCCGACTTCTCTACAACAGCAATTTGCGAGACGGAGCAGCAAGGTATCGCTGGCCTCCCAAGCTTCCATGATGACTGAGGCGGCTGAAGACAGAGACGACTCGAATGTGCCTTCAGGTCAGACAATTGGTCATGTATTAATCCAGACATAAAGAGGTACACATATTCAAGTACTCATGCTTTGCATGCACACACACAGACACCCATAGAATCTCTGACGCCAGTTTGACATCTCTTGATCGTCCCGGTTAAGAATGAAAGGCAAACTCCTACACCGATTTGTGTTCGTCCTTTGCGCTCCCTTCGTTTCGCTTCCTTGCTTTCATTCAAACATATGTGCTGGTACACACCCTTCATGCCCGATTAATCCTGCAGAATCTGGGGGGGGAGGAGCGCACGTGAATCTTTCGCGAGAGAGAAGACTGCCTTCCCGTTCTGCGATGTCTCGTCAGGGCAGTGCTATGTCTGTGGAGTTTGAGGGTTTCGAGGGGGGGGTGAGGGTCGCTTCCCAGAGGAGGGGACAGGGCCGCAACGACAGCACCAACATTGAGCCCATCATTGCTGTGCCAAAAGAATTCAAGAGACGAAGAAAGAGGACCACGACCGTCTGTTTGAATGACAAACTTGCCAGACTGAGAAAGGAAATTGAGGCTTCGGCAGTCGAAATTGAAAAAAGAAAACAGGAGGACTTAGCACTCGCCACATCTGTAGAGCAAACCGCACCACAACCGCAGCCGAAAAGGAAGAATAAAAGGTCGAACACCGGAACTCGGTTCAACATTCCTGACTCCGTCAGAGAGGCAAGAGAAAAGGACCCAATACCGCCATCCGCATCGTCCGATCTTTACAGCCATGCGGCGACTCCACGGAAAGTTTCGGCAAACAGACAGGCTAAAGCCGCAAAGAAACCAGCTGACAACCTAGCAGAAGCGGCAGCAGCAGCTGCTGCGGCCGTTACGGCCGTGAGCCCCCGGCGCTCCTCACTAGCAGGAGCTGAGGTCTCTCTGGCTTTGACGAAAAGTTTCACTTCAGCCAACATTCTCTCAAGGCAGGCCACCTCCCTCGGTCTGAAGAGAAACTCTACCCAATTCCTGCCAGAGCAGGCCCCTGACTTGACGTACTTGGTGGGACCGACGCTGATGATGCTGGAAGAATACCGTGTCTGGAGAGAGGCGAGAAACCAGTTCATCCGACAACACATTCAAGCGTCCTTCGTCGCGTCAGTCTGGAATGCTTCGACCAGGGAGAATTGCTCAAATTTCTGTTTGTTTTCTTGAGAGAAATACCATGGGGGGCACCTCCGGGGAGTTGAGTGAGTGAGTGGCCGTACGCACATCCATCTCCCTCTTCTTCCTCTCTCTCGCACGTGCGTGTGCTCTGTTTGCCATGTCTGTGAGTCTCAGCATCTGTTGCACAGCTTTAGTAATGTAGCGTTGTGTCTCTCTGTGTGTGTGTGTGTGTGTGTGTTTGCGTGTAGTTTGTGTACCTGCGGTGTGTTTGCGCATGCAGGTACCACGAAGAGATGAAGATGTACATGAGGCACCTCGCAAAGTGAGTCATGGACAAGCTCGCGATGTCTCGGCAATAAATTCATTTATCGATCTTCTCTAGTCTCTCTGCATTCACAATGTAGAGTGTTTTTTCTCGATCAAGCATCTCTCAGACTTGCCCTCGCCGTTGCTGTGTTTACGTTAAGGAAAGAGTAAGTGGTTGTCTAGCTGGTAGTTTGGCGTAGGTCACTTGGTTGACTAACTGACTTTGCCACCAACCGACTGACGTTTTGGCTGACTGACTGACTGACTGACTGACTGACTGACTGACTGACTGACTGACCGATCAAAAGGCGGAATCGATTCAATAGATGAACACATGAATGATTGCAGAACGTTGGAGCTTCTCAAAAAGTGGAGGTGGCACTGCACTCGCATGGGCACGCATGGTTGGTTGGCGGCATTCATGCATGCAACATTAACGTCTCCAAAGTCCTCTTTTCTTTTCCTTTCTTAAATTTGTTTTAAGTGCTGTCTAATTCTTCAAGAAGCTTTCTGCCTGTGCTGCTCGGGCAACGGTGGGAGAAAACCGGAAAAACTGAACGGAAGGTTGAGACAAAAGCCTTCTGTACTGCCCCTGGTTTAACTTCAACTCTCTCTCTCTCTCTCTCTCTCTCTTTTTTTTTTTTTGAATCTACCTATCTATCTGTCTATCTATCTATCTATCTATCTTCAGGCGAGAGAAACATGAGCTTCCCTTCTTCCCCTTCTCAAATACTTTTCTCAAGAATTTATGCACTTCTGTTTCCACCCTTGTCTGCCTGTCGGTTTTTCTGTCTGCAGAGGCGGCAAGGAGGAACTGGCCCGAGATGCCTGAAGTT
>JAHBMJ010002840.1:107746-142746 GCA_018398765.1 Chromera velia
TTCTCAGACTTCATTGTCATATCTGAGCAGTCTTTGCTTCAATCTTTGGTGTTCAATCAAATCCTCAAAGTCTGCATCAATCTTTGGTGTTCAATCAAATCTTCAAAGTCTGCATCAATCTTTGGTGTTCAATCAATCAATCAATTTGATCCATGCTTCAATCTTTGGTGTTCAATCAAATCCTCAAAGTCTGCACCACCCCCGACGGCGACTTATCCCAAAACTCTCTGTACTTCGTGATTAGCCCCTCAGGCCCCCTTGTCAGTTCCACCCGCCCTGTGACTTCCACCTTCGGCCATACCAAGGGAACATTGAAGGCCAAAATCTCAGAGAAGCGGAAGGAGACCATCTTGTCGTCTGCCTGAATGTCTCCCACAAGGTCCACGTGACTCCTCTCTCCGTTGAAGAGCTTCGGGATGCCCTCAATAAAGTCGTCAATCTTATAGGTGTCTATCTCGTCCTGGAAGAGACAGGATTCGTCGTAGACAGACCTGCATGCACATGAGAATATTCGATTAGAGGTGAGTAAGCGTGGAAATAGTACTGACGTCCGTCTCTGTGTCGTGTCGATATCGCGAAAGAAAACACGTTTTGGACGGACCGTGTGAACAGTCCGGTGACGAGAAATTGCCGCTTTGACAGGTCCTCCTCCACGATGGCCCTTAGCTCGGCAGGAGTCAAACCTTTCTGCTTCGGCTTTGTTTTCTCGCTTGCGGAGACTGCATGCGCTCGAGGAGGAAGGGTGGCGGAAGATGCGGCCAGAGAGAGAGCGAGTGCCGCTGGCGCGGAAATCAAAGATTCCACCAGACTCCGTCTCCGACTTCTGGCCTCTTCCCCTGCTTTCTCTGTACGTATAGACGGAGACTCCTGAGGAGACGCTCTGAGTCGAGAACCTCTAGAGAGCACCGGGCTCTTGCCGTGTTTTTGTAAAACGAAAAATTCTCGTCCGAGGAATCCCTCCGCGCTGCTTAGCAGCAAGGCGAAGCAAACCAAAGATCTGAAATAAGGCATTGGTTTATCCGTCCGTTCTTTCTTGAGTATGCAGGAAAGAGCAGCTCCTACAAAGACTGTGGGAGACGGAGACCAAGAAAGCGCCGTTCAAAAGTGAAGCGTTCGAATTTGTTGGACACGTATATATGTTCCCGTTGCACACAAATTTGTCTTTTGGCCCAGATGCTCACTTAAAACAGTCCGTCTGAGTCCATCAGCTTGCAGCGATGTCAGTTTGATAATTCAAAAAGCAATCCAAGACTATATATGCGATGAGATGCGATGAGTGCACCGATAGTGCACCATAGTGCACCGTCTCCGTCTCTGTGTGTTCACGCGAAGCCGTCTCCATGCAACATGGAGGGGCCGCGGGGACGCTTGCCGGGGCCCAGCCGTCTCTGACACAAAAATTTGAAGTTGGGAACTTGGGACACCAAAGAGGCTTGTCAACGATGTGACTTGGAAGATCTTGGAAGTCCATATATATTCGGTTGATTGTGTCGTGGGAAGAGACAGTGTGATCCTTCCTTCACTGCCTACCCAATTGCCGTCTCGTCTGATTCTTTCATCATGGCAGCAACTGTGAAGGCCATCAGGGGTGACAATGAGGGCCCCCTTCCTGCTGTTGTCCCTGTCGTCCCCTCAGACAACGTTCTGACGTACATTATCCACTCTGTGAAGGCCTCTCCTGCCCTCTACGTTGGGCAAGTGGCCCATCAGTTGAACATTGACATGACCAAGGACCCCTTCTTCGCCTTCCACTTCGATGTGATGAACAAACAGGTGAAGCTCTACACTGCCTTCATGATCATCTACTACATCGCTCTCGCCATTCTCTCCTGGGGTCTCATCATCGGAGTGCTGCAGCCTGCACTGACTGCAGTGGGTGTGACCATCCCGGGGTATGTGGGGGGATTCGTGGTGGCACTGTCCGGGTTTGCCTACCCGTGTGTGATCGTTTTTGGGTTCCTCATGGGCTCCACGATGAACGACATGCAGAACACGAAGATTGTCCTTCTGTCAACTCTCCTTCTCGGTAAGACCGAACTGAAGAGAAGGGAGGCGGGTGCCGTTGCCTTCACTTCCACAAGCAACCCCCCCTCTAGCGTGACCACCAGAACCTCTACCCCCGCCACAACCGCACGAAAATACGAGCTCGAGAAGGGAAGCTCAACAGCTGCTGCGACGATCAACGAGGAGAGGGAGAGAACCTCTGCCCTCTTGCCTCCCCCCAATGAGGAAGAGGCTCAGCTGCACATGGAGGAGGGCGACAAGAAGGCCGCGTCTTCCTCTGATGAGGCCAAGGCTGCAGAGGAGAAGAACTACAGCGAGACCACCCTTCCTGCAACTCCCTGTGCGAGGGTGGTGGACTGGACCGGGCCTGTGCAGAGAAACTGAGCAAACTGTCTGTAGGCAAGAATATCTTTATTGTCTGTCGCGCGGTCGACAAAACTGGGCGGGAGGAGATATTTGCAGGCTCTTGTCTGTCTGCAGGCGGGAAGGACGGACAAACCGAAGGAGCGCAGGGGAAAGGAGGTCTTTCATTGATTCGCCTCTAAAGAGAGGTGCTGTCATTTGGAGACAAACTAGGCAACGGTGCGTTTGTTTGTTTCTTTGTATGTTTGCTTGACACTCTGGGCGGTCAGTTGGTCGGAGAGGAGTAAAACAGAGAATAGCAAAAGAAGAAGAAGAAGAAGAAGAGGGGTTCAGCTCGTTTCGCTTTGTGCAAGTCTGAGAATAATCGTTCCTTCAAGTTTCTATTGAGAGCTGTGTGGCCGTCTGCATGTGCATTCGTTTCGGATCTCGGCCCGTCCGTGCGTGTGGAGGGTCAGGGTGTCTCCTGATGGCATTGACTCAGAGAAAGAAGCAGGAATGAAGAAATTTAGAGAGAAACTGCAGAAGAAGGTAGAGAGAAAGCGAAACTGCCAAAAGACGGAAATAAAAGATTCGGGGCAAGTAAGCAACCCTCAGCGTGAGCGGGGTGGGACCTTCAGCCCCTGTTCTCTGCTTGTCCTGATGAATCGAAACAGGTTGATCGGCTTTGACGTTTGGTCGTTTCTTGAGTCGGCGTGTTTTTCTTTTTTCCCAACCTTTCTCTCTACCTGAACGTCTTATGCTTGTTGCATGCATGCTCTGTGTCTTTTAGGATGCATTTCCACCTTCGGCTTGCCTTCGCCTTCGACAGTCTCGACCGTTTTCCTTTAGCCTTGAAGAGAGACAGAGAAGAACTTGGAGAAGACACAAGGGCGCGTCAGAGGGCACTTGCATCCTTCATTCTTTCGTGAAGTCTGCGTCACTGTGTGTGAGGTCTTTTTTGTAACTGTTCAGTCCATGCATGTCATGGTTCAAGAGAAGAGGGGCCGGAAGGCCTACGAGGCTACCTACGAGGCCCTATTTCTCTGCAGGTGAAAGTGTTGTGAGTGTGCGTGTGTCCGCATGTGTGTGTGAGTGAGTGGACGAGTACATAAGTGTTACTTTGATCTAGACTTTGATTTAAGATGTTCTATTAAAGTGTCTGCCAGAAGCTATACAACCTACCTAAAAAGACTAGCAAAAAGAGCTACAAGCTATAAAAAAGCAATTAATAATTACAATAATCATGCTATAATGTGATTAGTAATCTAATTAAGTAATGTTACAATGCATTTAGGCATTCCCCATTTGCTAGCTAGTTTGTAATTTGTAGAAATTAATGACTAGAGACAATTTTAAACTTCAATAAATCTCGCAATAAACTTCTGATCGATCTTTAAACGACTGTTACTATGGTTTGTTAGCCTGCAGTGTTAGGATGAAATAAGTGCTAGAAGAAGTGTTATGCATGGCTTTAATATTAAGCCATGCCTGTAGACCTTGTGGTAAAACATTTATTTCTTCAAAATCTAATACTTTAATCTTGAAAACTTTCAAAATTATTTTTTAAATAATTTTTAACTAGTTTTTTCCTAACATATGTATATATATTTTTTACTATATGAATCTTTCTGCCAGTGATAAACTTTAGATTCCGTTCTGCTAGTAGACTGCTACTATATGGCTGGATTTGTCATTGAATGCTAGTCTAGCTGCTAGTCCTGTTTATTTGAAAAAAAAAAACTTTTAAGCCCATGCAATTTTAATGAAGCGATCACTGGCAACAATTCGATCTGACATGTTGTGACAGCGATCTAGGACAGCGATACTTAGAGATTACACTAGAAATTACACCCAGCTTCAGTTTTAAGTATCAAAAGTTCAGATTCAAAACTGACATGATGTGGCTGTCTTGATCATTTCTCCATCGCCAGTGCTTTTTCCTTTCAACCGTCTTCTTTCAAAGTTCTTTGATTTCTAATTTTCTAGTTTGATCTCTTTTCCTGCAGCTGTTGCTCTGCTGGCAGCCTGAGCTTCCGCCAGCCATGAATCACCCATCCTCTTCAGCGTTTCCTCCTCCCTCCCCTCCTGCTGCTGCTGCCTTTTTGGCTGCCTTCTTCGCAGCCTTCTCGGCAGCCTTTGCCTCTTTGGCTGCTTTTGCCTTCGCACGTTCCTCTGCAGCCTTCTCTCTGGCCAACCGCTGGGCCTCCTTCGCGGGGTCGAGGGCTCCACTCTGCAGGAAGAGGAGAAGGCGAAGGGACGGATTTCAAACACATGAATGCTGCAGAGAAGGGAGAGACCAGAAGTACCACTGTATTGAAAAAGTAACTGCCCCCTCCAAACTTCCCTTGTCTGTCGCACCCTAGTCCTCTCTCTCTCTCTCTCTCTCTCTCTCTCTCAATCTCTCTCTCTCTCGATCTCTCTCCCTCCCTCCCTGCCCCCGACTCTCTCTACGTACCTCCTTTGCATAAGAGTCCGTGAGTCCCACAGTTTTGTTGAACACCGGGAGGCCCCCGGAGGCACCGGAAGAGTCGGGGTCTACACAGAAGAAACCGACACGCTCGAACTGGAAGGAAGCACCTGTGGCACACCAAAGAAAAACAGACAGACACACAAAGAACGAGGCAGGCAGGCAGCAGGGCTTGAGACAAGAAATCGCAAAGGCATCGTCTATGCGTCTTCTCTGACCCTCCTCCTCTCACGCAATTAAGGAAACCAAAAGTCGAAAAGAAAAAGTGAACGAAAAAAGTCTCTCGTTTTTGTCCTTCTCCTTTCTTCAATTGGTCCTTCTTCATCTTGCAGCATGAACGTGTTGCGACGCAAAGCGCTCTCTTCAAAAAACAGGTGGATCGATGGATGGATGGATGGATGGATAAGATGAGGTAAACAAAGCTGAGCCAGCAGGAAGAGGAAGCGAAAGAAGCGAAATGAACGCAAGATCGTCGGTAGTCTCCTGCGCGAAATTAGGAAGGCCAACACTGAACGACTCAAACACCCTCCGCTGCTCTCATCAAAAGGAGACCCACACCCACACCCTGTAGGAGCTCTTCCATTTGTTTCTCTTCGTTCTGCACTCTATTTCGCCCGACGAAGAAGAGTTTCCCTCCCTCCCTCCAATCAAACCCACCTGCAGGCGCCTCGGCAGCTGAAGGTTCGCAAAACCCGTTGGCGATCTTCATTGAGTTCGGGTTCAGATTCGCTCTCCAGGTCTTGCCCTCCTCTCTCTGTTCATCAGTAAGGCTGTCAGGGTCGTCCTTCAAGAACAGACGGTCGTACAGACGGAACTCGGCCCTACATCAAAGCGCAGACACCAGAGAGAGTTTTGTTTTGCTTTCTGCTTCAGACACGGGAGCAAGGCAAACATCGACTGAAAAAGAGAACGAGAAGATGGTCGGCGTTGACTGACTTGTGAAAAAATAAGACCACTCATGACAAAAAGGTTGCGAACAGACAGGCAGACTGCTAGCCGGACACGAGAGAGAGAGCAAGCATGTAATGCACTCAAGGAGGGACATAGACGGATCAACATGCAAGGATAGATAGACAGTGGGGGAGAGAGCGAAGGACTGACTGCACGGCGGTTTTGGCGTCAACCCAATGAAGAGTTCCCTTGACCTGGGGGCAACCGAACAAAACATTTGCGTGTGAAGATACAGAAACTTTGCATATGTAGAGAGAGAAAGAGAGGAGGAGTGGCTGCAGCGCTGCTGAGGCATCGACCCAGTCAACACTCCTTTGTTTCCTCTTCACCCTCCTTTTCTCGAGACCACCGGCAAAACCCCTTGTGCATCTCTGGATGACTTTGGATATGTGTCACTCAAATAATATCAATATATTCAGGTGTCCGGATGAGAGTTTTATTCACGAGGCTCAAAGCAGTCCCTCAACAAGAACAGAGGGAAAAGCTTTTCTTTGTTGTCTCGTCTTTTTCTCTCCCTTCCGTGTTTGTTGCCTGACTGCTCTCCCCCTCCCTCTTTGCGCACCGTCTCCGGTCTCTTCCTGTTTCTCTCTCTCTCTCTCTCTCTCTCTCTCTCTCTGTCTCTCTCTCTGACCTTTCGACCATCCGGTGGCGCCTCTCCGCCCTTTGTGTTCTCGTCGTAGGTGCAGTGGACCTGCAGACAAGGAAGGAGACAGACAGACAGACAGACAGACAGACAGACACAGACACACACACACACAGACTATATGTTTCTTCTTCTTCTCCCTCCTTTTCTTCATGAACACAACAGAAAAAAAGAAAGAAAGAACAAAGACAAAAGACAGACAGACAGACAGGGAAGCAGACAGGAAGGGGGGCAGGTTGCATTAGAAAGCCGACATCAGCGAGAGACCCGGGCAAGGCCTCCTTCATTCGAGTCTCATTTCAGTGTGTCGGCCCCCAAGCAAAGCTCCCTCCCTCATTCCAAACCAATCATGAAACAAAAAGCGAACTGCCAAAATGATTAGCGCGAAGACAGGCACAAACACGCACCCCGTCACACACACAAAGAGAATGAGGGCCGTGCGAGAAATAGAAAAGAACTTGAATCGACTAAGGGAAACGAGAAAAGAGGTGAACAAGATCAATCCACGACTGCAAATCGTAACACTCCTCTTTCTTTATTTCAACACCGAGTTTGGCTTTTTATCGAAAATTGGGGGTGGAAAAGCAAACCGATGGAAGCCCAAACAAGACAGAGTAACAAAGAAAGCCGGCAGAAGAAAGTGCAACGTAACCAACCTCAGTGATGTTTCCTTCATCGTCCTTGATCACCTCCACGCACTTCGCCCAGTAGGCAAACCTCAGGCGTACTTCCTTGCCTGCAGGCAGAAGAAAAAAGACACGCCTTTTATGCACAAACGAACAAAGCACGGCCTTGTGGATCGATCAAAAGTCGAGCAAACAAGTCAAAGCGTGAAAAAGTTTTTTGGCATATCTCTAAACAGCCGGCAACTGTGCGTCAGAGCCACACAGCAGCACAGCAAGTAAAAGAAGAAGAAGAAGAAGAAGAAGAAGAAGAAGAGGAAGAAGAAGAGGAAAGCAAGGAAGGAAGACCAACCTACCCGGAGCCAGACGGAAGAACTTGGGGTCTGCCTCCTCCTTAAAGTCATCACGGGAGATATACAGATTCCGACTGAAGGTCATCTGAGAAACACCGTGGTACAAGGACACAAAGCAACACACAGTGTAAATGGGGCAGGGAAATGCAACGAGCAGGATGCAGAAAAAAGAGAGAAGCAAAGAGACCCGACAAAACGAAGAAAAGGTGTTAGTTTACTTCGCAATGAGCCTCGGGGAAGGAGGGCGGCACAACTCTGCGGATTCGCACATTTTCGGAGCTAACTCTGCTTCTTTTTCTCTTTTTACTGGCATTCTATGCAATTCTCCCCCCCCTTCTCTGGACGCACATGTATGTATGCATGAATGCGCGTGCTCTCTACCAATTTCTGTTGACGTGCACTTGCGCATGAATTCACTCACTCACCTTTCGCTTTCCCCTGTCCTCCTTGTCTGGGTGATTTGCGACCTCGAAAGTTTCCGTCTTATCCTCCGGATAGTTCACAATCACAACACGGAGAGGGTCGTGAACGGCAAATCTTCTGTCGGCGTGGTGGTGGAGCTCTTCTCTGAAGGGTTTGCAGACATGCAGTCGACGCATACGTAAACTTGTAAATGGAGAATAAGCACACGTGAAAAGAGTGACACCAAAAAGACAAAGCGAAAAAAGACGCAGAGCGAGACAGACGAATGAAGTCCAGACAGAACAGGCAAAAAGACAAGAAGGGCGACGAACCGACAGACCTCACACAGTTTTCGAGAAGATCCAACTGAATCACGTTCTCACGTTCAGCGACGCCGATGCGCTTGCAGAAGTCCCTGCAAAAAAACGCACACATTCAGCGAGGCGAACTTCCTTGTCTAAATGTTCATCCGGATGACCAGAGCCCTGCCTCGCTACCCAGCAGTATCCGTGGTCACCTGACTGCCTCTTCAAGTCCGAAGGAGCCGCATCTGTGCAAGCAAAGAAAGCCGTACATACCCATTGACTGACTGACTGACTGACCGCACTGCTGCCGGAGGGAAGCCTCTTCTCCTCAGACCGCTCAGAGTCGGCATCCGAGGGTCATCCCATCCCCTCACCACGCCGTCGTTCACCAATTCCAGGAGCTTCCTGCAGACAGACGCGAGTTTTTTTTTTTTTTTCATTTCACCAATTCCAGGAGCTTCCTGCAGACAGACGCGAGTTTTGTTACGAAGGCTTTCATTTTGTGCCGAACTTGATCTGTACAGGTACAGTCGTGGACTCCGTCGAAGAGCTTTCCGCAGGCGACAAGCAAGGTACTCAGACAGGCGGGCAAGTATGTAAAGGAGAGGAGAGTTGTGGACAAGCAATGCGTTCGATTTGTTGGTCATGTTGGTGTCTCCACAGACTCATCATCAATGGGGTTCCCTCCCTGACCTCTTGGACATCATCATCCCAGTCACGTTGAGCCGTGCGAACTCAATCTGGCGAACTCTGAAGATGTCCAATTTTTCCTGCAAACAGGCAACAAAAGCCCCCCTTCTTCATTCTTTTTAATTTTCTTCCGGGAATTGCCTTCTACACATACCTCAACAGCAGGACGTCTAAGCGCAAGGGCAGAGGGGAAGGAAGCCCACTTGGTATTCCCCCGTCCAAACAATAAGACGGACAGCTACAGCCTCAATCAACAAACAACCGCCAGACGGGCCAACTGACCTGCAGCCACTCATAGAGAGGCCTGTGGAGACGGAACTCTAGGGTACACACAGAGTGGGTGACCTTCTCGATGGAGTCTTCCTGCAGAGAGAGAGAGAGAGAGAGAGCAGCAGGAAGGAATTAAGGCATGGATCAATTGAGGGAGAAAGCGGGGAACCAACAAAAACTTAAGCGCTGAAGCAAAGAGTGTACACACACACACACACACACACAGAGAGAGAGAGAGAGAGAGAGAAACAGAGACTTCTCTTCTGACCGACCTGTCCGTGTGCGAAGTCGTACATCGGGTAGATGCACCACTTGTCGCCCGTTCGAGGGTGGCTCTCGTGAAGAATTCTGCACTCACTCAAGGCAGCGAGCATGGCGCGTCCGTTATCATCAGAGTCGTCAAATTGTGCTGCCGAATTGTCTTTATCATTTCTCCAAATAAGAGCGTTTTAAGGTCTCCATGTTGCGTCCAAAGCAAGAGAAAAAGGCACATCGCAGGCAACTGCATGCCCCCTTTTGCATTCGTGTTCCAATGGAATTTGATTTTCCTTCCAAGTCATATTTGAAAGGAAGAGCCCCTTCTTTCTTTCCCGACGAACCCCCCTTACTTTGTTCCAAACATGCACTTCCAATCGGACTGATTGAATAGAAGCCATTGCCTCCCCTATCGATCTACCCTGAATGCCGACCTGTAGATGACCGGATCTCTCATGTTCATGTTCCCGTCCGCCATGTCGATCTTTGCCCTGAGGACCTTCGCTCCGTTGGGGAACTCCCCCTTCCTCATCCTCCTGAACAGGTCCAGATTCTCCTCGGGACTCCTGGAAGATCAGCACAAACGCATACAGACATATCAATGCATACAGAGAACTTTGTGACACACAAAGCATTTCGATCCCTCCCTTTCTCATCGTGAACCAAGGTTCGAATGCTCCTTTGCTCGTGTGTCGCACCAAGATAAATGAAGGACAGAAAACAGACGGATCTACAGGAAATGGGTCCGACAGCGATACAAAAAGAAAGGCTGAGAATCGAACATACACAAAGACTCAAAAAGAAAATTCAGTGGTCAACCTTAAGGTGTTACGAAATGACCCGCTCTTTCATCCAAGCCAGGTTTTACTTCAAAACAAACACAATAAGCAGGCACGAGGGAAAAGCAAAAGCAGAAGTTCCCATATGACACACCGATCTCTGAAGGGGCTGTTGGTTCCTGGCTTGAAAATATCTCCCCTGGTCGCCCTGATCTCCTCAAGCGTCTGGTCATCAACGAAGGCATCTCCCTGTTTGATCAGCTTCTCCGCCCACTCGTACAGTTGCTCGAAGTAGTCAGAAGCGTAGTAGAGATGTTCGCCCCAGTCAAAGCCCAGCCAGCGAACGTCCTCCTGAATCGAGTCGATGTACCTCTGCTCCTCCTGCACGAATATTCATTCAGGTTTTGAGGTCACACATACAGACGGGCGTATTAAAACAGCACGCACAAACATTTGACAGCAAGGAGGGAAGCTCGATCGATCCAACAGAGGGGGGTTGGCGGGGAGAACCGAAAGGAAAAAGACTCACCAAATACAGATGGGAAGAGAAGGCGGATGAGAAGAAAAAGACACATGGAAGAACAAGGAAAGAGAAAAGGGAAAGAGAAGGAAAGAAAAGAAAGATGAAGAAACGGCGGGTGGGGGCGAGGAGAGGAAACGNGGGGGGGGGGGGGACTGCAAAAGGGATCTCAAGCAAGAGAGGAGACGTCCCATGTCTGTTCACCTTTGCGGGATTGGTGTCATCGAATCTGAGATGGCATCTGCCTCCGAACTCCTTTGCAAGGCCAAAATTGAGGCAAATGGACTTTGCGTGTCCCACATGAAGGAAGCCGTTGGGTTCTGGGGGGAACCTAGTGATAATGTAGGAGTGCTTTCCTGTCTTCAGATCATCCTCCACTATCTGTCGGACGAAGTTGTTGGCTGCCGCTCCTCCTGCTCCCGTGGAAGGCGCAGAGGAGGAGGATGAGGAAGCATCGTTGGTGCCTGATGGTTCAGTGCTCATGCTCCTCTGCAGTCTTTTTCTCTTCTCGCTGTAAACGTCAAAGTGCCTGACTTTGGTCGTCAAGGGCTGCCCGAAGATCGGCCCGCCGTTTTCTTCTGAAACTCTCAAGGTCGCTGCAACGCCTCTCACCACAAATCTACGAAAGCTGCGCAATGCTAAAAACATGCACGTACCGAACTGACAGCGGGTGCGTCGTGGAACCTGGGAGGAACGTTCTTTTACTGCGAAGGATTCGAAGGAGACGGCACCATGGCCCTGAAAGCGAAGCACCAACCCGATTTGGGACGCGCGGTTTTTCCTCCGAAGCGAGGCCTCGGCGTGCCACCCGGATTTAAGTTTGCATGCATGGGTCCTGTGCATGGCGGCCGGGACCGGCCCCACTGGTCTATCCGATATACTGGTCTACATGCACGAACAGATTGAATCTCCGCGACGCTGTCTGCCACTGACTCATCGCCACGTAGAGAGGCGGGAAATCACAAGGTGAGGGCACGCCCCTTTTCTGACAGATCTGACGAGCCAGCAACCTTGAAGCTGCTTGAGCACTGCGTTTTCTTCAAACAACGAAAACAGTGTCAAAGAGTGCCATCTGCAGCATGGACCCGTCTCGATGCACGCCTTTTCTCTCTTGCCCTCAGAAGGTCTGGCGGTCTGGAGAGGCGATGTATTGTTGTGTTTATAGACCCTTTGCTTCTCAGAATGTTCCCAAGCAAGCTGCTGGTGACAACTTCCTCCTTCGGTGTGTTTTGGGGGGACTGCGGTCTCGTGGATGCAATGCATCGTCATATGCCCTCCTTGTCTGCATGGATGCTTCTTTCTACGTCCCCCTCTGCACCCGTCTACCGCTCGATCTGTCTACATGCATAAATATGAGCTCATTCGACGGCTATGGGGTTCGATGAGGCGAAGATGGGGAAGGCTTGTGATTTATCGAAGCAGCGGGTCAGCCGATTGACTCTTCAGTTGTCAATCTCTCTCTAGTGTCAATGATTGTAAATAGGCATGCATATATACATGCAGCGGTCAATCAGCGCATGCATAACTCAGTGAGGCAAGTCAGCGCAGGCAGTCATACAGCAAGACGGTTCGTTTTCGCTTAGTTGCTAAGTCGACTCGCTTTCTTCCTTCCTTCCTGGCTCACCTTCTTTCTTAGACTTGCTTGCATTTGCTTGCTACTCATGCATGCACACTCACTACTCACTTAGCCACACTCACTCACTGACACGTTCACTCAGTCACTCTCATTCACTGACTGTCATTCACTCACTCAGTCACTTACTGTCACTCACTCAGTCATTCACTTACTAATTATTATATTAAATAACTCAGAGTGACACTTATTCGTTCACTCATTCACGTATGTTTCGCTCTTCTCTCTTTCTCTCTTTCTGCACTTAATCAACTCACCGACATCTTTCCAGCCTTCCTTTCTTCCTTCCTTCCTTCCACTTTCTTTCTGTTTTTTTTTCTGTCTGTCTTTCTTTCTTTCCTTCCTTCCTTCCTTCTTGATTGATTCATTCAATGCCCCTTCCTTCCCAAATTTCATCTTCCACTCCTCCGTCAGTCCGCCATTCAAAAAGTCCGCTGCATGTCGTCCTCCCATTCTTCCGTCGAATAGCTTGAAGTCCCCTCCTTTTGCACTTCCCTGCTTCCTTCTTACCTGCCTGCCAACCTGCCTGCATTCATTGCTCGCACGCTCGCTCGCTTGCTTGCGAGCTTGTTTACACTTCAAGTTGCCAGTCCTGGGTTCCTTCCTTCGATTCTTTCACTCGGTGGGGCACCCCTTCCCTTCTACCACCTAATTTCTTTTAGCTTCCTCCTCTCCCTGGCAAAAGATATCTGCTGTGTTTGCCTTTTTCTTTCTAACCCGTCTACTCCCGTTCGTTTCCCTGTGGATTGTTTGGCATTGGTGTCTCCTTAAGAATGGAAGTCTTCTCCCTTGATCTTGTGAGTCAAACGCCGACTTTCTTTCTTTCCCCTCCGGTTTCTCTTCAATGTGTTCCTCTGTCGTCCAATTGCTCTGTAGTCAATAGAGCGCAAGCGTTCTAAGCCTAGCTCTTCTTTTAGTTTGGAAAGCTTAGACGTTTTTGCAGATCATTATGCAGCCGGCCGTTTGGTCTAGTGGTATGATTCTTAGCTAACGTCAGAGCTTACATACTTTTACATAATATCATGGGGCCGTTTGGTCTAGTGGTATGATTCTTGCGACTTAGCTCTTCTTTTAGTTCGGAAAGCTTAGACGTTTTTGCAGATCGTCATGCAGCTGGCCGCTTGGTTTAGTGGTATGATTCTTAGCTAACGTCAGAGCTTACACACTTTTGTACAACATCATGGGGCCGCTGCGTCTAGTGGTATGATTCTTATGACTTAGCTCTTCTTTTAGTTTGGAAAGCTTGGACGTTTTTGCAGATCATCATGCAGCTGGCCGCTTGGTCTAGTGATATGATTCTTAGCTAACGTCAGAGCTTACACACTTTTGGGGCCGCTGCGTCTAGTGGTATGATTCTTGCGACTTAGCTCTTCTCTTTTAGTTTGGAAAGCTTTTGCAGATCATCATGCAGCCGGCCGCTTGGTCTAGTGGTATGATTCTTAGCTAACGTCAGAGCTTACACACTTTTGCATAATGTTATGGGGCCGCTTGGTCTAGTGGTATGATTCTCGCTTAGGGTGCGAGAGGTCCCGGGTTCAATTCCCGGAGCGGCCCTTTTACCTATTTGAGTCAGAGCTTACATACTGTTGCACCATACCATTGGGCCGCTTGGTCTAGTGGTATGATTCTCGCTTAGGGTGCGAGAGGTCCCGGGTTCAATTCCCGGAGCGGCCCCTTTACGGCGCGCTTCTCCGTCTCAGATAGGTAATTTTGACGCACGCGAGCCGAAATTGAGCATTTTGACTGACCTTCGTGCGTGGAAAGGTGGACGCACATATGCACGCGTGCGTCTCAATCCTCACAAGCCCGCTCGAATTCCTGGAGGTTAAACCCTCTCAAAGGAACAGCAGAAAGATCTCACAGCCTCTGCTTCATCTTTTGTATCCTCCGCTGCAAACAATTCGCCAAGAGAAACTCGATCAGGTAGCATCACTGCAGGCAGAGCGAGGTCAAACTTCACCTGGCCGATCGTTTGACCTGTTGATCGGAGAAGCAGAGAGCTAGGGGAAGTGAGTGACTGCACTCAGTGATCGGTCGACTCAATCATCGCAACTCGTTTGTTCAAACCACAGACACGCAGGGGAAACCAAAAGAAACGGCAACGAACATGACAGACGCTGCAGCACGTAAGAAGGCATCTATGCCTCAGAGCTTCTCTACAGAAGTTTGTCCCGGAAGCGAAATGGTTCTGCTCTTCAACGAGAAGATCACTCCAGAGCAGATCGACAAGATCGGTGCCTTCCTCGAAGCCAGAGGGTTCTTTGTTGAAGTCGCAACGCTGATTGGCGCAGAGATGAAGTACATTCATCTCTCTGCTCCTCTTTCTCTCATCCTGTTGGGGGCCGACGCAATGTTCCTCTCCAAACAGCTCAAGACAGGAGGACCCCCGATCTGCTTCGAGATAGAGAACGCGACCGAATTCCTCAACTTCGACCCTAAAGACGCAGAATTCACCGCCAAGAACTTCCTCACCTTCTCAGAGACAACGCTGGTGGCTTCCGACATTCTGCACGACATCGAGGCCGACACGGTGGCGGAAATTCTGCAGGTCATTCATCATCATCTGTACCCGCACGCTGTATGTGTGTGCATATATGTATGTATGAATGTACCTGCGTGAGTACGGAGCGGAGTAGTAGAAATTCCGACGGACACAAAAGGCAACATTGGTAGTGGAAGCAGCAACAGAAGTGACCTTTTTGGTTAATGCAAACCGATCCTCTTGAGGTTCACAATGCCTGCCTGGCTGTGCATACATGGGGACGTCAGCGTGCTCTCCTGTCTTCGTGGATCGTCCCATTCGTGGATGCAGAAAGATTGTCTGGATACAGAGATACATGCATGGAAAGAGACTGTATGCACTCAACATGTGTGCGTGTCCGGGTATTCCAATTTACATTTCCCCGCCAGAGCCGTGGTGACATACTCAAATATGCATGTTTGTATATGACCACATATGTATTTCCGTTGAAACGTGAGGTCCGGACATTCCTGTGCAGGTCGACCCTTTCGAGAACATGATCACGACTCTCCTGAGTCACGAGATCCTCGCGCAGGGCCCCTGCTACCTCCATGACCTCGACGTGGCCTGGGATCACTACGTGAAGATCAGAAGGGGTATCCCCCTGAGGTGGGACCTCATCCCTCTGAGGGACTATCTGGGAGAGGAGATCGCCTTCTACTTCATCTGGATGCAGGTGCGTGAGTGAAGTGAAGTGTCTTCTTTGGTGAATCCTTCCTTGCATTTGGGTGAGGAAATCTGTGGCAGCAAGGGGATAAATGGACGGGTGGAGTTGCTGCATTAAGTCATTGTGACATGTGAGCTTGTATGCAAACACTTCGTGTGGTCCCGCATGTACATGTGATGTATGCATGTGCACACGCTCTTTGGTTGGTGGGTTGGTTGGATGAGGGACGGGTTTTTCCTGCAAGGTGTCTTCCTTGCTGCCCCCTTTGCCATGGGCAGACGTTTGCTGATCATCTGAACATTATCTGTGTGCGTGGTTCTGTAACATTGAAACAATTCACTGTCCGTTTTCTTTCTGACATTGGTTGTGTGCAGTACTACACGATCGCCCTGGCGATCCCTGCAATGCTCGGGGTGCTCTGCTTCCTCGTCCAGCTGGCAGGAGGTTCTGTGTACAAGGTGTTGAGCTTGGTGGTGATGCCGGTGTTCTCTCTTTGTCTCATCGGATGGGCGTTTGTGTGGCTGAAGTGCTGGGTGAGTCCGTCTGTTCATTCCTGTTGGAAACTCTCATGTAATCTGTTCTTTATCAACTTTCCTTTTCTTGTACATCGATTTTTGTTTTGTTTTTTCTATCCCCTTCCCTCGATGCCCTCGATGCTGCGGTCCCTGTATGTGAGCGACTCCGCATCCTTATCGTATGTGATCATCCTTCTCGACTCCGCATCGCAGCTGGGAGCCTGCTTCACTTTTCCGATCACCTTTCTGCCTGCACGCTTTTCTCATCTTCTCTTGTGGGCTGTAGTATCCTTCTCTGCCTGTGTGTGAGTCTTCTCTGCAGGTTCGACAATCTGCTCGCCTGTCCTTCAAGTGGGGATCTGACTTTGTCGAGTGGACGGAAACTGTCAGTCTCCTGCTTTGAACTGCCTGTCTGGCTTTTGTCCATCCATACGTCTGTCTGTCTGCCTGCCTGTGTGTTTGCCTCTTTGTCCCTTTGTCTGCGGGGCCGTCCGTCACCAACGCAGAGAATGAAACCTTGTCACAGGCGTTCTCTTTCTGGTGGTCCCACAAGACGTTCTGTCGCGTTTCTTGCGTGTTAAGAATTGTGCAGGTGAGACCCTCCTTCAAGGGAGAACTGAGACCCCACCCTGTGACAAGAAAACCCACTCGGTGGGGACACTGGAAAAAGAGACTCCCCGCACAGGTCTGTCTGCTTGTCTGTTTATCTGTCTCTCTGTCTGTCGGTCTGTCTGTCTGTCTGTCTGTCTGACAGTATGACCGTGTGTGCGTGTCTGCTCATCCATGTCTCTGTCAGACTGTCGCTTGAGTGATTTTATTGCCGAAGGATGCTCCGACCTTTGTGCAGAATAACTGCACAAACCACGCTGTTAAATGGATGCAGTGTGTGAAACAGAAAACAAGCTGGCGAAAATTTGAAAAGAAAGAAAGAGAGAGAGAGAGAGACGCAGACATCTGCTCCAGGAAAAGAGGCTAGGAAGCGGCTTTTCTAATTTAACCCCTTTTTTGTCTACCAATGAATGCACAGAATCCAACATGTCCTTTTCCTCTCCAGGAAGCTGTGACTTTTCTTCAAACTTCTGATGCATTTTCTTGTCTGCAGATTTTCAGCGTCTTCATCACCATGCTGATGCTGGGCGTCGTTTTTGCTGCAATGATTGTCGGCATGAACGTTCAGGGCTACATCCTCCACAAAGAGTCCTGGATGTCAGTCATATGTCAAGCACACTGACAGTGAGAATATAGTGACAATCAATTCAGTAAACATCGAGAGAAATTCTGTGTGTGTGTGTGTGTGTGTGTGTGTGTGTGTGTGTGTGCGTGCGTGCGTGTCTGTCTGCTGTAAAACCGACCATTTGACTGACCTTCGTGCGTGGAAAGGTGGACGCACATACACACGCGTGCGTCTCAATCCTCACAAGCCCGCTCGAATTCCTGGAGGTTAAACCCTCTCAAAGGAACAGCAGAAAGATCTCACAGCCTCTGCTTCATCTTTTGTAACCTCCGCTGCAAACAATTCGCCAAGAGAAACTCGATCAGGTAGCATCACTGCAGGCAGAGCGAGGTCAAACTTCACCTGGCCGATCGTTTGACCTGTTGATCGGAGAAGCAGAGAGCTAGGGGAAGTGAGTGACTGCACTCAGTGATCGGTCGACCCAATTGGTTCCATCTATTTGAGTGACCCGGCAGTTGATCCAGAGCTTTCGCTGTGCAGTCACCTGCCAAACAGACCAGGTCTCGGCCTGAAGCTGTGTATCGCGACTCCTCACTCTCTTTCTCCTCTGACACCAAAGCGAAAGGTGCCAGAGCTCTGCCGAGTACATCCGTGGGTGGGTATTTGAGAAGACAGTAAGTCCATCGATCTGACACAAATTAAAAGGCTTGAGCGCTGTACTTCCGAAATTCATACGTGCAGGTACATCCCCAGCCTGGCCAGACTCGCAGAGAAGGGGGAGATCTTCGACGTCGACTCGATGGCTGCAAATGTGCCTGTGGCCCTCCACTGTGCATTCATTCAGGTCCTCAACATCATCTACAGGTCCGTCCCTTTCTGTTTCTCTATCTCTTTCTCTCTCTCTATCTGTGTGTGTGTGTGTGTGTCCCTCAGAGCGTCCCTAATTGACAGAGCTGTATCGTATCTCGTTGTCTACACAATTGTGTTTCTCCCTCTGCGTGCGCCCCCATTTATTTCCCGCAGATACATCGGCGAGTGGCTGACCGAGATGGAGAACTACAGGACGCAGACCCACTACGAGACGGCCCTGGTGATCAAGAGGTTCTCCTTCGAGGCTGTCAACTGTTACCTCCCTCTCTTCTGGCTCGCCTTCTACGCTCAGGTAGGAAGTTCACGTGCCAAATTCAGGAACTGTATGACTGTTTCTTGTGCAGACTGCATGATGCTTTTCGCACCTCTTGCTCGCTTGCATGCTTTCTTCTCTCCTATTCGAGACACATGTAGTGTCTGATACAGAAATGACCAGGACAAACTGTTTTGTTTATTCCATTGTCTCGATCTTTGTTGCAGGACATGGAGCGTTTGTCTCAGGAGCTGTCGATGCTGTTCTTCTGCGACCAGTCCAGACGGATGCTCCTCGAGCTGATCGTCCCGTATATGTACAAGAGGGGGGCAGAGAAGTATGCAGTGCAGAAGGCACAGGTAGGCAGAGAGACAGGGTGGAGCGGATAGAATGTCAAATCGCTTCGATCTTGTACTTCTGTCGTGTCCGCGCTTTGTACTTCTGTTTGTTTCTTGTGCAGCTAGGCATCCGGAAAATCATCATGTAAAAACTACGGTGCGCGCACCAGTAGAGCTCGGACTCAAACAAGCAAATCGGGTAGAAGGAATTATAAAGAGAAATATATGGGCCAGCAATTAAAGGAAGGAATCAAGAGACAGAGAAGAACAAGCGCAGGAAATTCAAACAAATAAACGACGCTTTCTTTGAGCAGATCGAAGAGCTTGAGAGAGAGAAACAGAAACAGGCGGAGGCCGCCCTGGCTGCCCAAGAGAACGGCGAGGCTGCCGCTAGCCCCCCTGCTGACGCTCCTGTGACCAAGCCTGAAGAAGAAGGTGAGTGCATGCTCGGAGGGGGACCAATTTTCTTTTTGCAAAAGTCGCAGAGAAGGGACCCGAGATGACAACGGAAAAGAACAGCTTCTCTTCCAATATCTTTTCGCACTCAGTCCCTGGCCTGTGTTTCTTCCGGCACCTCTTCTATTCTGATTCTGCTTAGCAATTTCCGGGACGGAATGCGAAATTTCTTCCCACAAAATAACGTGACGCAGCAACACAAGGATAGAAAGAGAAGGAAGCTCGGCGACACACACACACACACACACACACACACACACACGTGTATACATGTACATGCACACACACGCAAATGCCCCATGCACAATCCTTCAGGGCTTCTCTCACCCGAAGAGAAGGCAAAAGCAGAGGAGGAGAAGGCAAAGGAGGCCGAGAAGGATGGCGCAGACCTTCTGAAGAATGTATCCCCGAGGGAAGTCGCGGTGCTGCGGAATGTGGTGAGTTTCTTTTGGGGTGCATGGGGAGATGAGAGTGAGGGCATCGATCAGTCAGGAGAAATTCCTGGTCAATGTATTGGTTGAGTCTCAACGGACTGCAGGCCTCTTCAGTCTTGTCGGCTGGTTTGTTTGTGTTTCCCTCCCTTTCTTTTGATCTTTTTGTTTTGGCGGGAACAGATGAGTACGTGTGGTACGTTCTGGTGGTAGCGTTCTCTTTTCTTACGACACTATCTGTGACTGCGGATCGTCTTGGTTTTCTCATGACTGGGAAACAAGCAATGGTCACTGGGACTACAGTTCGTTTGTGACTCCCCTCGGTTGTGAGATTCATCCTTATGCATGCGTTCCTCATTTCGTCATTCTTTGCACCATCAGATTCGTATTTAGAGAAAGAAAGTCGATTTGCAAGTGACCCAAATTGGTGTCAATCTATCTTTCGTCTCTGAGCAGATTCGCATGGAAGTCGATGGAGGGATGTTCGACGACTATATGGAGATATGCATTCAGGTTAGTGAGTCTGTCTGCTCTGTTGATTGGTTGTTCCTGAGAATATGTAAGCCTGCGTCCTCTTTGGGGGAAGGGGAGAGAACACGTACGAAAAATACATGCGGACTTTGTGGACATAAAGGAAGGACCGCGCTTTTGCCGTTTCCTGTTTCAGAAGAAAGAGTTGATCTTTTCGTCTTTGACACGAAGCAATTTGCTTGAATAGGTCTAAAGATTGACGCTCCTTGCGGGGAGCTGTTGTGCTTTTCTTTTTACTTCTCCCTGTAACCTGTGCTGATTCATGTCTGCTTGCAGTTCGGGTCCGTTCGGCTCTCTTCTCTTTCTTCGTCTTCTCTGGCGTCATACAAGAACGAGAAGAGAATCAGGAACATGCACATGCATGTACACACATGCATCCTCTCAAACGAAGACAGACAGACACACGCACATTCCTCTAGAAGGGCTCGGGACGCATGGGAAACGAATTTGATTTGATCAGCTGAGGAGAGTGGTTTTTTCAAAAAGGCCAGAAGTAGGAAAGAAGTATGTTTGCCTGCCATTGATCCTACCAGAAATACTGAATGAACTCACAGACTTCCCGGCCAAATTTGTGCTCCTTCAAGGGTTCCGTAGAACTGCATGAGTGATTGATTCTGTCTGTTCTCTTGGCGAGAGATTTTCAACTCCACTTAATTTCCCTTTTTCTTTCCATCCTGAGATACGTACCTGAAGTAATGCGTGTCGTTACTAGTTTACGCATCTGTGAATACTTGAGGCAGATACGTGATTCTGTTTGCCTCCGCGTGGAGTCTGGGTCCCTTTTTGGCCTTCGGGGCGAACATCGCAGAGATGCACCAGGTCGGTCAGTGGGTTGCACAGTGTTGATGGAGGGGAACTCAACAGAGAAGGTAGTCAGACTCATTTGAGTCTATTAGTAATTTAGCTTTCTTCTTCCCTATCCATGTGAAGAAACAGGAAAATCAAAGAAATTCATGTCCACACAATCACAGAGCCAAAATCTCTCTAAGCATGTCTGTGCGGACCAACACGCATCCTTCTGCATGAACAAACAAGTAGTCTATGTTTATGCATGTCAGTGTGTTCTGTATTTAAAAAATGTATGCAGGACATTGTGAAGTTCATGACGGCGTTCCAGAGGATGCGACCGAAGAAGTCTGACTCTGTCGGGATCTGGCTCTACGTCATCCTGTGCATCGCCACTCTGTCCATCTTCACGAACTGCTTCCTCTTCACCTTCGCCTCAGGAGACCTCGTTTCAACAACATTCGCCATCCTCCGCTTCCTGGAGAGAAAAGTGGGTGAAGGATGCATGCAGGCAATTCGCGCACAGTGCAAGATTCACATAGCTCGTGACAATTTCTTTTGTTTTTGATGGAATGGTGACGAAGAAAAGTGCTGAACAGGAACCTTCTGTCTTGTCCCTCTTGACTCCCCTCTGCACGATGCTACCGCATATGCATGGTCACACCATCATGACCTGACCTAACCTGACTGACGTGCAGTTCACCGACTTGATGGGCGGAATGATCAGCTACGGGCACAACTGGAATTTGAGGGACGTTTTCGCCTTCTGCGAGCATCTCATGTTCATCATTTGTTTCGGCATCTGGTCAGTTTTGTTTGGACCACCGTGCAAAAAAACAAGAAAGTGCGAAAACGCAATAATTTGAGGGGAAAGCGAACAATCAGGAGTTAGAGAGAGGGAGAGAGGGGGGGTGGGAGGGAGAAAGAAGAGTAGCGGTCTGTCATTACTCGTAGTCCACCTCCCTCCCAGTTTTTCTTTTACTCCCTCGTTCCGTTCCTTCTTTCCTTCCTTCCTTCCTTCCTTTCCGCCCTCTGTTTACCGGCCTGTTTCTCTGTTGCACATCCCTGAAAGTGCACACGCAACTATTCATTGAAAAAAGTCCCAATCGCCTACCCGCAGGTTGACGATGCCCTCCGTCCCCTACAAGATCTCCCTTGCGAGGGCTGCAAAGGAATACGCAGCCCAGCAGAGAAGGAACGACGCCATCCACTCGTCCAACCAGCTCAGCGTCATGTCTCTCGTCCTGCCCCCCCCCAAGGCCTGCATTGCCGACTCAGAGGTGGAGACGGAAATCGCAGACGAATTCTCACAGACCTCCGTGTCCATGGTGGCCCCTGCACACGCACCCCCACCTGGCCCCGCCAGAGCGCCCCCCCCCGCACCGGGAGGGGCTGCCGCCCGTCCTGCGGGAAGGGCGTCGGTCCAAGCGGACCCGGAGGGCGACGCCGATTTTCACGAGATGCCATGAGAGAGAAGGAGGGAAAGAGGCGCAGACTCCCGCCCACTTTGGTCCAGTCTTACCGCCAGGATCAAAACAAGAAAAAAAAAACTGAGGGACACCTCTTTTGATCGTTTTGTTCTCTCTCTTTTTACCTTTCTATCTTCTACTCAATTTGATTCCAAAAAGCGGAACTACAAGAACAACATGAATTTTAACACGTTTTTAAACATTTGCAAACGAATCGTAAACAAAAACCACTTTTCTCTCAATACTAAACAATCGATCTACAAAGAAAGTCGCATCTGTGGCAGCACGATCAATAATTGTACCAGACGAAATTGCGAGTAGATAAATACACTGTTTACTATAGTACCGATTCATACATATAAGTACGATTCATCTGTGTCAAATTATTAATTTAAAACTTAAGTAATTTTTATAAATATTAATCAACAAAAAGTAAAGTAGATTTAGCCTAACTTCTAGGTTTGTACCAAGTAGCTTCAACCGCCTATTAAAACTACTATAAAAGTTAGAGTACGTATGGCTTAGAACCGGAAAAAAATAGAAAAAAAAAATGTTTTATATAAAAATTCATCATCAATTAATTTTTGTAAAAGGTTTTCCTAAATGATTTTTTGAGTCTTCAAGTTTTTTTCCCAGGATTTTTTAGATTGATTTTAATTTATTGCATGTTGTGTCTATGCTGTTTATTTAAAAACTTTTGCTAGCATGAGCTCTCATGATTTTCATTGTCAGTCTCATCTAAATTTAATAAGCAATGTTGGCTGCACCTATAGGGCTGTACTAACCATAACACCTAGACTGATACGTTTTATTTAATCTATACTCCATGATTGCCCACCTGAAAGCGGCAAGCGCGTGCATTCGGGGGACCAGAGGAGTGCAGGGGGAGGGCTGGGAGGAAGGAGGAGTAGGCAGTGCACTGGTCATGACGGAGGGGTAAGAAGTATTTAGCAAATGCCGAAGAAGGCATTCAGATGGAGGAGCGTCAAGTATGAGGTCGCATGAGAGTATGAGGTCGCATGAGAGAGAGAGCTAGCAGTGAGAGCAGTAACCAGGACAGAAGGAAGAGACGAAAGACGTATAGGCCAGACGCTAGGAACAAACTTTAAGTCAATACCCCCCTGCCAGTGTACTCAGTACACTGTATTTACAGTAGAACGAACAGAGCATATATTGAGCACCTGCAATACACGAAGAGCGGGGGGAACACTGGCCTTGTCAGGGGGGAAACATACTAAGAAATATCCTAGGAAATATCGATAAATATAGCTAGAGATATATGAAGAGAGAGTTTTATTCATATAGTGGCATACTAAATTATATCAACAATACAAAAGTTAATCATCCATTAAATAATCACTAGAAAATATAATAAAATTACTTTATATTGTTTTTTACGGACCTAGACCAGTTTCTCGATGAATCCATTTACCTAGCCATTTATCTTATATCTCGATTTATATAGATTGGTATGTATACCTGGATGTATAATGAGATTGATTGCTGGAGCGTTTCACTATTAGTGACTGTACGTTCATCATGAGTTCACGTATTTGCATTGGTCCAGGCGACGCAGGCGTAAATTGCCACCTAATACGCACGTACGTTCTATCATTCCGTTTGAAACGCATGCATTCATCGCATTGAATTTAGTGAGGGGGTGGAAGTAGGGTTTGTCAGGATTGAGGCGGCGCGCCCGAATGCTGACTGACTGAATCAATTAATAGATTGTGTCATAGATACATGAAGGAAGTATGCGTTCATGCATACCGCTTCCTGTCAAGCGGGAAGTGCATCGCTTTGAAATGAGAGAGTGACTAGGAGGAGAGAGAACAACTTGGCTGGCTCGCTGGCGGTGGGACCTGACGAGGTCGAAGAGGGAAACGATGCAGAAAAACGCATCAACACCATACAGTCAAGAAGTGAAGGGATTTTTCACTTTCTTTTCAATTCATGCATGGAAGGATAGAAACGAGCTCTTTGCCCTTCCGATAGAGGCACCACCCCTCCTTCTTACGTCCCTCCCTTTGATTTCCGCATTTCGCGTATCATTTAAGCAAATGAGGAGAAACAACTGTCCCCTTCTTTTCAATTCAAACGGTCGGGTGCTCACCCCACACGCATCCCCCCCAAACACCCCCCTCGATCCCTAGTACTTCTGATGACTCCTCTCCGCTCCCTCCGAGAGAGACGCACGAGGACCCAATCCTCCCTTTGTTGGTTGTGTCGATAAGGCAGACAGACAGACCTGTTTTTGTCAACATATGCCGGACGAAGATAATATGTCTTCTTCCGTACACCTTCTCCTTGGTCCCCCTTCAGGGGGCGTATCGTCGATCGGTCCAGCTCCCGCGATCTTCCTTGATGTGCTCAGAGTCCACCTCAACTCGCCATGCACGCCCACGTAGTGATAGATGAACAAACCGAGTGCCCTCCTGCAGTCTCCTTTCAGGCAAAGGGGCTTTCGCCCCCCCACCGTTACTTTTCCCATCCACTCTCCAGCTGCCCATGCATTCAACTGCCCACCCGAGCTACTGCCCAAGCAAGCAAGCAAGGTGTTGATCTGACTGATCATGTGACTGTACCTGTGGGGGGACAGAGGAGAGGGAAAAAAGAGCCTGCAGGGGGAAGGACGGGGGGGCTGTTGAATTACTAGGGCTGGGGGTCTTCCTTCTCGCTCCATCTCCTCCCAGCCCTACTGGCCACTGTTTCAGCCAGCCATCATATGGTACACATACAAACAAAACAGTTCTGCATCATCAAGTGGAGGCAGGCGCGTGCTCCTCGCTCCTTTGTGGTGGTCGTCGAATTCTTCTCGACCCGTTTGTCTGCAGACAGCTGGAAGGGGGGGGCGGCCTTCTTTTGCGCTCCTCCGTCCCCTCCGGTAAAAATGAATAAAATTGGGAGGAGCGAATTTTGGTTTCGATTATGAAGGCACAGGGAGCACACAAGAGGGAGAAATCGCAGGGCGCCTGCAGCTATTTGATACGATTGCGGCGACTGGCAGACAGCCGCCTCATCTCCGCCCCCCCCCCACCCCCGTCATCTGTAGGCCAGAGCCGCCCTTTTGGGCAGCCGACGCACGCAGTGCGTCTCTGAATTCTTGCAGAGAGGGAGGGTGACGAAGAAGGCTTTGGAGAGGCGGCTCCTTTGGGGATCCAGACGAGAAGAAGAGGAGACGGACAAAAGACAGAAGCGGACGGGAGGGGGAAGGAGGGAGGATCAGGGAAAGACACACACACAGGGAGGGAGGGAGAGATAGACAGACAGACAAACAGATGCAGATGTTTTGCAGGTGATGCTTGGTGTGGGAATGAACACGATCTTTTGGCATCAGAGAGGGGAAGAGAGAGAGAGGAAGGTTGGGGAGAGAGGAGAACTCCTTCTCCCTACTCCTTCGCTGTCAAGTGAAAGGCGGGAGGGGGGTCGGGGCAGCGCAAAGCAGGCCTAGGCACAGCCAGCCCTTTGCTTGACTGGCTCTTTTTTTTCTTTCGTCTGGTCCCCTTTTTGCAGTCCCACGGGGGACCCACGCAGAGAGGCCTTCAGAAGAAAATCAATCAGCCGCCCTTCTCCCCTCCACCCTCACCAAACAGACAGCCCATCACCAACAACCACCTCTTCTTCGCTTGCTCCACACTGTAACCATCCACTTGTGCTTGCCCTCTCCGCCACACAGCACACTTTTTAAACGGACGCACACAGAGCCAGAGACACAGGGAACAAAAATGAAACAACGAGAAAAGCAACAGGGACCCAACTTCCTCCGGCTGGGGCCACACCTCGCCATCTGACCATACAGGGCCTGCAATGCCCAGAGGGGGAAAGGGACCGTCCACCTGGGTCCCCTCTTCTGCAAGTCGGCTTCCTCTCCTTCTCTTCGAGATCTGCACTAGGAGTGGAGGGAAGAGAAAGACTGGCCATGTGCAAGCGACTACTTTTTCTAAGACACCCCCACCTTTGGCTTCTTACTTTTCTCGGACAGGAAGGAAGGAAGAAAAGAGACAGGGAGCGAGGGAGGGAGGGACATGCCTCGCAAGGTTGGTCCCCCCTCTCCACTGCTCCTTCTGTCATCTCCTCGCCTCTCCTCCCCTCCAGTCACATCTCTGTTATGCAGGTCGCCTTCGCGTCTGCTTGGGGGGGGGGGACGAACGAAACAGCTGCCTGCATATGTCTCGTAGATCTGGAGATCTGGAACTGACTATGGGGGGGTGACTGTCTGCATATCTGCCTGGGTGTGTGAATTCAGGTGGAAGCTTGACTGAGCGAGACACCCGCCGTCATTCTTCCTTGCACGCACACTTTTTGTTTGAGGGGTGTGTGAAATGAGAGCAAGTCGATTGTAGGCTCTCTCTCTTACTCCCTCCCTCACTCTTTGTATGTGTCGATGAAAATGCCCATGCAGACAGTCCCCTCCCCTTTCCTTTCTTACCACTGCTGTGCCTCCTCCAATTGTCTTCTGCTTCTGCTGCCGCTTCTCCTGCTTCTGCTGTGGTTATGGCGGTGCGAGCCCATGAGGCGGAGACGCCAGTTCATTCGGTTTCGGTCTCCGGTTGCAATGCGTGTGCGTGGTGAAATGGCTGTGTGAATGCTTGCCTTCCTGTGTGCATCTCCCTTTCTATCTATCTGTCCATCTATCTATCTGTCAGTCTCTCTCCTTGTCTGCTCGCCGGTCTTTCCTTGAATCTTTGAGCCGTCTATATGCGTGTGAGCGAGAGACGTCCTGTGTGGATCTGTCTGTCTCTTTGTTTGGATGGCAAATGAATGCCGTTTGTCCATCCCCTCCTTGGCTCTCTGTCTGTCTGACTAGATGCTCGCTCTCTGCCTCTCTATCAACCTGCCCCCCTTTTTCCGTTTCAATCAATCCGCATACTTCACAAGACACCCTCCTCCTCCCGTTGACTCGTCTGTCTGCAATCAGACAACAACTGTGCGCACTACTTGATGGGGATGTTCAACTCCCACCGGTCATCCATGAAAGAACAAAGGACACGTGAGAGACCCATTCAAAAATCCAAGGAAGGACGGAGGGCACCCTCCACGTATTTAAGCAACCACCTGACTGTTGCGTGAAACCCCCTCCTCTTGTACTGTCGCCTTCCACTCTCTCCCACATCCATCAGGAACACCCACGCAACCAGCCTTTCTCTCTCTCTCTCCCTCTCTCTCTCTCTCTCTGTGTGTGTGTGTGTGTGTGTGTGTGATCATACGTGTTCGTCTGAATGAAATGATGACATCGCGTCGACGATCAGATCCCTCATCTCTCCCCCACTCCCACCCCAGACAAAAGCGGTTGCACTCAAATTTCTTCAATCTATCTCCACCCTCTTTTCTCCTCCCTCCCTCCATCCATCATCCGGCCTCCATCCAATCATCCCTCCCGATGACATGCTGGTCCCTTGAAAGTTCCCTAACGACTCCCCCCCCAACTGCTTCTGTCACTTCACTAGAGAAACAATCTTGAGGTAACAAGAGAGGGCACCCACAAACCCCCTCCTCCCCCCGCCCCTCTTCATCCAAGAGCATGCACCTTGTTGGAGGACAGCAACTTGCACGATTTGAGGACGGGGAGGCTCTTCTTGGAGTCGATGTGTCTCCCCTCCCACTCGGGAAGACCAGACTGAAGTACTGCGGCCGACCTGTCAACGAAAACTGCCTGGTGGTCGCTGCACGCACATAGAAAGGAAGAGAATCAGTAAGAAATGCTTAATGTTCAACAGAGATTCACATGATGTCACCGATGCTCTTTATCTGCTATGAACAACAAACCAAGTAGGAGAAGCACTTTACCTACCTCTTCTACCCTAGTTGTCTTCTTCTCGTCTCTTTTCTTCTTTCCTCTCTTACACTGAAAAAGTCACACCTCACCGCAGGCTGAATACCCGACACACTGACAGACTGACCAGAGGAACTGGAAGGCGTCTCTCTCTGACTGAAAGCCCAGGTTGTCCGAGATCCACTTCACCGGCCAGCGGTTGCTGCTCTTCACCTGCAAGAAAGTTTGTTCGTCAAATGGGCACAGTCGGAGCAGCTCGATTGAAGACAGAAGGGAGGGCAAGGAAAGACAGGGGCCTCTCGTGAAGGTGAGAGCCGAAAGGAAAGAAGGAAAGCAAGGAAGAAAGGCAATGAATATGGGGCAGTGCAAGACAGAGTGAAAAGGTAAACAGAAATAAGACATGGAGACAGGCCGACTGACCAGAACTCGGATGGCGTTCATTCTGAGCTTGTCCCTGTAGAGCTGCAACAGAGCGGGAATCCTGTAAGGCGCCTGCACACACACACACACACACACACAGAGAGAGAGAGAGAGAGAGAGAATATGAGCGGAATGCATTCATTCTCATCAAAACGAAGACTGACTGTATGGGAGAGGGATGCAGATGGAGAGACAATTGACAGAAGGGAAGTGAAGGGAAGACTGAATCACTGACAACATCCATGCCCAAAAAGAGGCAGACAGAAAGACAAACATACACTGGCAGGAGAAATGGAGAGATCAGCAAACGCACCGTAGTGAAGAGTGTGAAGACCTTGACCCAATTCTGGAGCTGCAACGCCTTGCGGAACTTCTCTGCCCAGACCATGCCCTGGTCCACCTTCTCCTCTGTTGACATTTGACCTGCAAGTAAGCATGCACTCAAACAAACAGATGTCAGAATGAATACACGTACACATAGAGAGAGGGAAAAAGGGAGATTTAGAGTTCATGCACACGAGGGGAACTGAAGGGACAGTCAAGTCGAGTCCAAAGAATACGTCTCTCGACAGAAAGAAAGGGCATTCATTTGGAAGGGAAGGCAGTAAGAACCTAGCAAAAAAAGAAGACGTCAGGTTTCCCCTTCCTTCTCGTCCCCCCCGCCCCTCCCCCCCTCTCACTCCACTCACCCATTTCCTTCATAATCGCGTCCTTGAGGCCATTCACGATCAGGTACACGTACCGAATGGCGTGGTACTCATTCTGCACACAAACAGAGGCACACAGAGAGGGGGGGAAGAGATATACACACAAGGAAGGGGGGACTTGTGTTCAGAGCTCTTCTGCTCTACAGCCCTGGTGAGGGACGGCAAAGCAAAGAGCTCCACCAGGAACTACACGCACCCTCTGACAAATCGCAAAAGGAGAGTGAAAGGAAAGGAGAGGCCGCTGCTGGCCAGAAGCACCCTTCCAAGACCACCCCCACACATGCAGACAGGCAGTTACGCACCTTCCGAGTCTTTGCATCCGACGGAACCGACGAGAGTCTGTAGAGATGGCCGAGCTGGGTCACGCACACGTTGAATTGCCCAAGGTCTCCGTTCTCAATCGCGAGATCAGCGTTGTTCTCGTACACCTGAATGAAACAAACGAGGCACACAACCAACAAAAAGGTAGAAAGTATGAAACAAACAAACAAGGCACACAACCAACAAGGAGGTAGAAAGAAAGAAAGAAAGAAAAGAAAGAAACGAAGGAAGGAAGGAAGGAAGGAAGGAAGGAGGAAAAGAAAGAAAAGAAAGAAAAGAAAGAAAGAAAGAAAGAAAGAAAGAAAGACAGACAGACAGACAGACTATATCGTCTTTTCTTCACTTCACTTTTTCCGAATCGCTTCCTTTCTGACAGACAGACAGACAGACAGACAGACAGACAGAAAGAAAGAAAGAAAGAAAGAAAAGAAAAGAAAGAAAGAAAGAAAGAGAGAGAGAGAGAGAGAGAGAGAGAGAAAGAAAGAAAGAAAGAAAAAGAAAAAAAGAGAGAGAGAGAGAGAGAGAGAGAGAAAGAAAGAAAAGAACGAAAGAAAGAAAGGAAAGAAAGAAAGAAAGAAAGAAAGAAAGAAAGAAAAAGAAAGAAAGAAAGAAATAAACAAAGAAAGAAAGAAAGAAAGAAAGAAAAAAAGAGAGAGAGAGAGAGAGAGAGAGAGAAAGAAACAAAGAAAGAAAGAAAGAAAGAAAGAAAGAAAAAGAAAGAAAGAAAGAAAGAAAGAAAGAAAGAAAAAAGAAAAAGAAAGAAAAAAAGAAAGAAAGAAAGAAAGAAAGAAAGAAAGAAAGGAAGAAAAAAAGAAAGAAAAAGAAAGAAAGAAAGAAAGAAAGAAAGAGAGAAAGAAAAAAAGAAAGAAAAAGAAAGAAAGGAAGAAAAAAAGAAAGCGAGCGTGGGTCGGTGGGTCTTTCGGCTGATAGAGCCCCGTTTCACGCACTCACGCTCACTGGGGGGAAAGGCGAGCGGATTACTATGCTTTCAGCCGGGCACGGCGGGATGCACAACTTAGGCTGTACATTCTTTTTCTTGTTTCCGTCGGACCTACTCAACAGAGAGCAAGCGCGAGCGGGGGTCTGCAGGGCTTGTAAGGGCAAAAGGCGGCGAAAGAAACAAAAACAAACATGGGAGAATACCAAAACATATGTTGAGGAAAAAAATACAAAGTTCCCCCCTCAACTCCATTGCAAGTCCGGAGCCCCCGTACAAAAAGGAAAAAAAACGCAGTTGCTCACCTTCACCGTCAGGTCGTTTTCAATTCTCTGCACCTTCATGTCCTGTCTGATGGCTCTCATCTGGTCCCCCAGCCACTTCCAGGACTTGCGCTCCATTCCAGCCTTCCGGATCACGTGAGGGAGGGCCTCCCTGAGAACAGGCTCGGGTCTGACTTCCTCCTCTCGAGGTGCGTCTGTCAGGCGGAGGTACTCTTTCTCTAACTGGTCGGAGGTCCCCTGCAGGCAGGCAGGCAGGCAGGCAAAAAGAAAGAAACGATTCATTCATGTCACATACACGTGCAGGGGTGAAGACCTGGATTCTGTAGAAAGACAAGATTGCATGCACCCATGCAGAAGGAAGAAAAAAAAGAGGATTGATGCCCTGAGTGCGGTCTGTGTGCGTGTGTGTCTGTGTGCGTCCGTGCATTTCTGGCACAGATTGTCTTCATGCCCATTGCAGCCACGTTCATGCCCCCCCTTTGCAGAGACATGAAAACAAGAGAGACAAAAGGAAGGGAACTGACGATGAAGTTCGCCTGAGTCCGAAAAGCATTGAACTCGGAGTGGTGCGTGGTGGTGGAGGCAGGGGACTGGCGGGGTTTCAGTATGGCTCCTCCGGACTTTTTTTCTTTCTTCGTCTGGAGGGACAGACCTACAGAAGCACGCAGACCGGCCAGGCCCCCTTTCCCCCCAGCGCCCAATCCCTCGACCATCCGAAGACTCGCAGTCTGAGCCCAGAAATCCCCCCCTCGTTCCGCCTCCCTGGACCTGCTCCGGCTCCGGGACCGCCCATGCTCTGGCCCGGTCATGTCACTCCCGTCCGACGACATATTCACGTCCCCGTCCCTATCCCTCGACCTCCTGAACCGCTCTCTCCCCCCAACCGGCTGCCCAAACCCCCCAGAACTACCCCTCGACATCTCCCGAGAGGGCCCTGCTGAAGAACCTCCCCAGGCATCGAACGACCGACGACCTTGGCCCGCAACGGCATTTCGTGAAGCGAATTGGTTGGAAGATCTGCAAGCACGGCAGGGAGAAGCAGGGAAGAAATGAAAGCAAGTACTTAGTTCTAAAATTTTCACGTGATGGCGTGTGCGAACACCCAGAACATGTCATGCGTGTACAAGAGAGAGGACGAGTGTTTGTACGGGAAAGAGAGAACGAATGGGGGATCGCCACCGACGGGGTTCAAAAACAAAAGGTGAAGAGTTGAATGCACATTCCCACAAAGGACCCACCCAAAGGAACTCTGGCCCCTCGACGACGACGCAGCTTGAGATGACGACGGAAGATTGCCGTCTCTCTGCCTCCGTTGAAGGTCTTGAATGTCAGCCAGGGCCCCCGAAAGAGCTTCAGCTGGCAACCCCACCCCAGTCCCTGCCGTCCCGTTCAGCCCGGGTTGACCTGACGGATGGCTCTGCGCCTGCTGCTGCTGCTGCTGCTGACGGAGACGATGCGCCTTCGCGGCCGCAGCAGCAACCGCGCCCAAGCCTTGATTGGGGGGCTCTGGAACTGAAGGTGCCGATGCGACTGTTGTCTCACTCCCTCCCCCTCCAATAGCCGATGTATTCATCGAACCCTGTTGGTTCGCTCTTTGGTACTCCTCCATTTGTCGCTGCTGCTTTGCCTGCTCTCTCCTCAGCAGCTCCTGTTGCGTCAGCATCACATGCCCTGGAGGCAGCTGAGTGAAGGAGGACATGGGAACCATAATCAGCACGGCATCGGGAAACGCCGCAGAGGTGAAGTCAACTCCGATGTACTTCTGGGGCAGTTGTCCTCTGCATTCATTCAAATGAATCGAGGGAGAATTCACATACGTGAGTCAGTACTTGTGTGTATACAAATTGAAAAACAACCTGCAGACATGACCCGGAGATGAGGCACCTCTCGAGGACCGGGCCTCTGCATTGCATCTGCTCCTGCTCCCAAAACAAGACCTTCCCTTCCCTTCTCTCTCTCTTGCTCATTGCCTCCCTGAACTGCCTTCCCGCTCGCGGAACTGCTGGATCTTCACAAAAAAGCGCATCATAAAAAAGCGAAGTCTTCTCACTCAGCGATCCATCCCCTAAACAAACACTGCATGCTGAGGCCGTTGAGCAAAAAACGGTGGTTACGCGCTTATTGACTTTGTGAATGAACTGCTCGACTCACAGAAGCTCTCCCATCTTGCGGATGTACTCCACCTTCAGTGAGTTCGCCTGGTTGTCCTGCTGCAGACAAAGAAGAGACATACATGCGTTTATTTTCATATAGAAAGAATTCTGTATGAAAGTAAACGGTTGTCCTGCTGCAAACAAAGAAGAGACATACGAGAGAAAGGTGAGAATGATTTGGCGAGCAGAGCCATTGAAGAGGAGAAGACGGAAGCGTCTTGCCGGAGCTCTTCACTGCACTTGTAGAGAAGAAAAAGGAAGTTGCTACAGACAGGCGGAAGGCACACAGACAGAAATGTGTATGGGGGGTAGAAAAGAGAAAGATCGAAAGAAAAGGATGGCCTCCGGATCCGAAAGTGCAGAGAAGTTTGATGCTTGCTGCTGTGTCTTTGAATCACACATGATGGAAAACATTGTTACTGAAGAGAATCACTCCTGCACAGCCTCGTTGTTGGACTTACACATGTGAGGAATCCTTCTTGCCACTTCAAAAGCCCTGGCACGAGTTTGTTCCTGAAGAATTCGGTTTGGGTGTTGGGGTCAAAATGAACTCCGAGGGGGTTGAGTTGCGGGTTGCCAAACAAATGCTGCGTCTGCTGGGCCCAGGCACTGGCAGCCTGCATCTGCTGGTACTGCATCTGCTGATACATAAGTTGTTGTTGTTGTATTCTTTGCTGCTGCTGTTGTTGCTGCTGCTGCTGGGCGGCCTGATTACGCTGCCACTGAAGGGCGCTTTTGGCATGAGTTTCAATCTGGTCTTCAGTATACGTCCCCTGCGACCTCAACCAGGCTTTGTATCGATTAAGAGACCCGATTTCGTCGTTTGGATCCCATCCCTGAAAGAGGGCGCCGTTTTGATTCGCATTCGTATTCATCTTCTTCAACCCCTGTGACTTTCGGGATTGAACAGAAGAACGAGAAAGAAGAACTTGCACACACCCTTCCCTCGTGTAAAAGCCACAAAAGGTATGCTTGTCGAAAGGAGGGAGGCCTTTTCTCCTCCTTCACTCAGCAGAAGAAGGGCGGAAAGGAAACGCCTCGAAAGCTATACAGAAGGTAAGGGGAATTGCCCCTGCTGTACGTTGTGCGATGAAGAGATTGGTTTCAAGCAGAAACTCTGCCGGATTTCGAGTCAACAGTGCAGATCAGAACTGGAGTGTAAAGCAAGGTGGTTGGTTCGCTAACACACAGCACTGTCGAATCGGGAAATTCGATTGAGCCTTCAATGCATGGTTTCAATCATTTTCAATCCTTCAATCTCTGCATGGCCGTTTTACACACTCGATATGCCGGGGCCCTGGGCCTCGGTTTTTGTTTTAAGGGCCCGGCGTTTCACTTTCTCTTTCAAGGCCCCGGCATACCCCCGGAGGAGGGCTCAATTTTTCATCTGACGCACGCAAGCGTGGCCCGGAAAGCGAAGCTGGGGGGCACTTACAAAGAGTTTATTAATATATAGGTGAGAGTTGCACGTATCATCGTCGAGCGTCGTCATAAGCGTCATGAATCTCGGGTTAAAAAATCTGACACATGCAGATCATGCGGCAGATGCACTGGCATGTCCGCAGAGAGGGCACTTAACGCAACATGAGAGCGGGTGAGAATAAACTTGATTAAGGTTTTTGTTATGCATGCCGCGTCCCCGTTAATTTTGCTTTCCACGTCATTCGCACGGAGTAGCACGGAGTGCATCGGATGCGAATGGCCCTGGAAAGCCTATGCATGTTTATGCATGTTAAAACTTGCCAAACGAAAAACTGTAAACCAAATGGGCCCATAATATTGTAAGGGGCAAAAAAAACTTAATAGTACATATAGATACTAACAGAAATCGAAGTTATCCAACTGACCACAATAAAATATAATATGTTAGTAGCATCTACTAGAGCATCTAGTAGCGATCATGTTATAGAATTTGTCAGAATCTATATAAAAACCTCTGTAGCAGTTTTTTAAAAATTAGATTTATATCAGACATAGCAGGAAGGCCCTAGGGCGGAACATATCAATCAATCAATCAATCAATCAATATCGATCAATCATAATTTATATATATATATATATATATATATATATATACTTAATTCGACGAGTCGACAACGACTAGTCACTACTCAATGATTTACTCTGTTTGGATCAGTTTGAATACATTTAACTAAA